>JAJMRX010000016.1:0-255492 GCA_030558135.1 Petasospora adriatica | reverse complement strand
TAGCCCCTCGAATTCCGCGAAAATATCCCGATCGGGCAGTCTCCCCGCCATACTAACAAGCATACCTCATTGCGGTACAACAAAAACATATATGGAGCATCTAAGGTGCTCAGCAGGAGGCCGGAGATCAATGTATTCACATCGGAGGATATGAGGCCTCTGGGTCTCGGGGTCAAGCGGCAAACCCGCTTTTAAATCCGGGACCTGGGCTGGTGGGGAACTATTGCAAAATTTAGGTGTGCCCCTACCAGAAATATTAGGTAAGATTTCGCGGCTAGAGTGTGTGGTTACCAGGTATGAGGAGTGCGCATACCGGACTATTTCGCAATTTGCAATTTTCGAGTCTGTGTGACGCCTCATTTCTGTATAGTTCCATTTGAAGTAACGAAAAATTGAGAGAGAGATTAGAGGAGAGCCGGAGACTGTAGAAACGTATTCATATTATTTTTAACAGATTTTTAATGGCTGAAAGAAGCCCTAGGAAGAGAGAATATCCAACTAAGTCCAAAATATGTGCCCTTAACGTGTTTTTGAAGCGAATTAGCGATTTCGCAAGTTTTCAAAAATTTTCAAAAGTTTGAAAACCTCGAGATTTTCGGAAAGTGCCGTAGGAAGGGTTCTAGGAGCAGGTGCATATGACGACATTCCAGCGCTTTTTACAGGAATTTAAGAGTACTTTTGTATGGAAACGTATCCACTGTTATTTGGAAATTCTTGTTTAAAGTGCAAAATTATTGGCGCAAAGGCTCCAAACAGAACATCCTCTGAGAATTAATCCTCGGAGAACTACTAAGAGATATCCGGATGAATTTCTAGAGCCCAGTTTAGCCTTTAAAAATCAGGAAAAAATATCCAAACATCTAAAACTAGAGGCGTAAATATATAACTCATATATAGGAAGATTAGAGCTTCACACATTCTGGAAACTGCGCTCATGTCGGGAACTTTCGAGGCATTGTTTTAGGAAAAGAGCCTGAGGGAGACATGCCTTTAGGGTCCAAAGCGACTAAGATGAGCAATCGGTATTACGGGACTCGTTTTCGAATCATTCTTGAAGAGGCTCAGTAGTTGAAAGCCATGCCAAGTTGGGACTTTTCAGCGCATTCGACAGTGTTCGCGCGCAGGCGTCTCTGTACATATGGTTGCAGTTTGACAGCTCAGAATTGCAGATATAGCCTCAAGAAGCATAAAATTGCGTGGGGTCATATGAAATGTAGCTACTGTGATACTCAAATCCTCATCACAGACCCTGGTTGCAGCGCAATTCTCAACCATTTCCTGGGCTAGCGGATTTTGCCAGAGTCGCTTCCTCTTTGGGACATTTTCGCGCACCCTGATGAGTGCGCGTACCATAAATTGGCACTATACAATACACTTTATACCAAAGCCCAAATAAGTAATTCACTAAAGCAGCCAGGGGTATTTAGAGGGACTGAGCGTTTGCCTCTAAATATCAGCCCCAATTCTGCCACCATCCAGGAAGGCCTCGCTGTTCTGAAGTCGAGATGACTTGGCGGCCAGTGTGGTCAGTAGTGGTACAGCGCCTGCCCTATCGGAGGGTCTCAGAGCTTATGTTCCTCCCACTACTTTCTGGTAGTAGACCCAAAAGTCTGGACCTGGCTGATTTCGCGGTGGTCCCTGTTGTCCGCCTTGCTAGGAGGAAAATCGGTTTTGTGACACAAAGACAGAGGGCTCCAAAATGTGACTTTATATACATCCAACTATCAACTATTCAGGGCAACAAGCAGAAGCACTCCAGCAGAGATTCCAATAGGCTACACCAGCTGTCAACGCTAGACCCCGAGGGCCCGGGCACTGTTGGCCTGGAGATGCCTCACCATCTGAGGGCAAGCGGTGTCCGCGGTGTCAAGTTGCGGCAGTCCTGGCACAGCCTGATGGCTCCTTCAGCTAACAATATGACTTCTTTAAATGACTCCTTCCGATAACCTCAAAACTTTGCAGACTCGGTTTCTTTTTTTCAAGTCCACCACACCCACTGAGACTCCTTGGAGGCATTTGGCTCTGGCACCGCTGTCGACGCAGCCTCACATGCTGGTACGGGGATTGCCGAGTTCTAAGTGCCCCTCGAACTGTCTTTGTGAGTATTGAGGGATGTGCCAACAGCTAGTAGCCTCACATGCTGGCAGTTGGCCCCTCCCAATTTACAGTGGGGTGGCTCTTTCACCATTACTAACAACAGGACTCACCTTTTCTCCCTCGATCCCCAATTAATGACTCTCTCCCGAACTTCGTTACTTCCTATCTTTCTCTCTACCTTCATTACTGCTTGATTCATACCGATCCGTTCTCTACCGTTGCCTGGCTTGTCATACTGACGCATCGGTAGCCTCACCTATCGCCGCCCAGTTGGAACGGTTAGGCGTTTGCTACTCATCGAAAAAATTCAAAGATCCAATTCTCACACGTTCCGAGCTGCGAAGAGTCAAAGAGCCAAAGTGCCTGCGAAACCCTTTGTGTCGGCAGCCTCACCTGTTGGCACAATAGTTGTCCAACACCCGAACACCAACACCGCGAAAATATCCCTATCGGGCAGTCTCCCCGTCATACTAACAAGCATACCTCATTGCGGTACAACAAAAACATATATGGGGCATCTAAGGTGCTCAGCAGGAGGCTGGAGATCAATACATTCACCTCGGAGGATATGAGGCCTCTGGGTCTCGGGGTTAAGCGGCAAACCCGCTTTTTATTCCGGGACCTGGGCTGGTGGGGAACTATTGCAAAATTTGGGTGTGCCCCTACCAGAAATATTAGGTAAGATTTCGCGGCTAGAGTGTGTGGCTACCAGATTTGCAGTGTGCGCATACCGCAAATTGGCATTACACAACAATCTAGTTCTGATAATTCAGCACACTAAAGCGACGGGAGGTCATGATTGCAAGCCTCAGGGAGTTTAATTGAGATAACGAAGAAATAAGCTGTTTCTGCGTAGAGTTTGAGCATTTACCTGCAACGTGAGGCTCATTCATAACTAGCCCAAGGCTTCTCGACTCAGCCAGTCTCCCTTTTCGGACATTTTCGTAATTTTCAGGTCTGCCAGGCGTGTCACTTCTGCATGGTTCCAATTCAAACCATCAATTTTAGAGATGAAGACTAGCTGAAAAGGGGAAACTCTAGATTTATGGCGGATATATTTTTTAATGATTTTTATTACCTGAAAGCATCCCCACATGAAGACGAGGATCCAACTAAGTCCTAAAAGTGTGCCCGTAACGTGACTTCAACGAGAAATCAGCGATTTCGCAAGTTTTCAAAATTTTCAAAAAGTTTGAAAACCTCGAGATTTTCGGAAAGTGCCGTAGGAAGGGTTCTACGAGCACGTGCATATGGAGACATTACGGCGCATTTTAGAGGAATCTAAGAGCACTTTAGTATGGAAACGTATCCACTGTTATTCGAAAACGCTTGTTGGAAGTGCAAAATTATTGGCTCAAAGCCTTCAAACCGGTACCCCTCTGAATATGAGTCTTCGGAGAACTACCGAGAGATCTCCGAATGGGATTCTAGAGCCCAGTGTGACCTTTAAAAATAAGGAAAAAATATGCAAGCATGCAGCCATAGTGGCTACAGAGACTGGACTCATATAAATGGAGACAGGAGCTTTAGACATTCTGTAGATTGTGCTTATGTTGAGAAACTTCGAAGCAAGGTTTTAGGTGAACACTCTACGGAACTAGTGTTTTGAGAATCTAGGCCAACTAGGGCGAGCATCTGGTGCTAGGAGACTCGTTCTCAAATCGATTGTAAAGAGTCTCAGTATCTTGGAGCCATGACAAGTTGAGACTTTTCTGACGCATTCGCCAGTGTTCGCGCGCAGGCGACTTTGCACATATGGTTGCATTTTAACAGCCCATAATTGCAGCTATATCTCAGAGAGGTATATAACGACGTGCGGTCATGAGGGATGTAACTACTGTGGTACTTAAAAGTACATCAGAGGCCCTGCTTGCAGCGCAATGTTCAACCATATCGGGGGATAGCGGATTTTGCCTGGGCAGTTTCCCTTTCGGGACATTTTCGCGCACTGTGGCGAGTGCGCGTACCATAAATTGGCTTTATACAATGCCCTTTATACTAAAGCCCAAATAAGTAACCCACTAAAGCAGCCAGGGGTATCCCAAGGCATAAGACATTGCGCTCCAGATTGTTACCCTATTTTGGCCTTACCCCCGGATTGCCGCGCCTTTCTGAAGCCGAGATGAGTTGGCGGCCAGTGTGCTCAGTAGCGGTGCAGCGACTGCCCTATCGGACGGTCTCAGAGCTTATTTTCTACCCACTACTTACTGGTACTTGATGCAAAAGTCTAGGCCTGGCTGATTTCGCGGTGGTCCCCGTGATCCGCCTTGATACGAGGAAAGCTGGTTTTGTGACACAAAGACACAGGGCCCCAAAAAGCCACCTACCAACCAACTCAACAATCTCCCATTCAAAAAAACAACTCAGGAATACTCTAGCAGGGATTCCAGATAGGCTACACCAGCTGCCAACGCAAGACACCGAGGGCCCGGACACTGTTGGCCTGGGGATGCCTCACCATCTGAAGGCAGGCGGTGTCCGCGGTGTCGAGTTTCGGCAGTCCTGGCACGGCCTGCTGGTTCTCTTGCTTAGTTTGTGTCTCCTTTGGATGGCTCCAATGACCCTAAGACTTTTCTTATCCGTTCTTTCTTCAACTCCACCACTCCCACTGAGACATTTCTAGGGCATCCACCTCTTGGATCGCTGTAACAGCAGCCTCACCTGCTGACACTGTGATTGTCGATTTCTGAAAGCCCCCGGTCTGCCTTTGTGGATACAGAGGGATGTTTTAGCAGCAAGCATCCTCACATGCTGGCTGCTGGTGCCTCCCGATGTACATTGTGGTGGATCCTTCACCATTACTAACAGCAGTACTCACCTCTCTCCCCCCATTAATGACTCCCTCTCTATTGTTCTCACAGCTGATTGCTCCCATAAGAATCTCTCTACTATCGTTTCCTGGTCTGCCGTACTGACGCGCCGGTAGCCTCACCTATTGCCGCGCAGTTGGCACTGTCAGGCGGTTGCTACTCATCGCAAAGATTCAAAATTCGAAACTCACCAATTATGAACATCAGAAACTCAATTTAAAAGGAGTTCTGAAAGCTTTTCGGTTGCCTGTGGCTCTGTGTGTTGACAGCCTCACATGTTGACACATTGATGCACAATGGTTGCCCAACATCCGAACACCAGCACCGCGAAAATACCCCGATCGGGCAGTCTGGCCGCCATACTAAGAAGGATACCCTATATTGGTACAACGAAAACATATACGTGGTCGCTGAAGTGCTCAGCAGGAGGCTGGAGATCAATACATTTACCTCGAAGGATATGAGGCCTCTGGGTCTCGGGGTTAAGCGGCAAACCCGCTTTTAATTCTGGGACTTGGGCTGGTAGGGAACTATTGCAAAATTTGGGTGTGCCCCTACCAGATATGTTAGGTAAGCTTTCGCGGATCACTTAGTCAGCTACATGTGCGCTAACCGGATTAAGGATGTGTGCATACCAGAAATTGGCACTATTCACTAAAGAGTAATTAGAGGTATTTATTTATGGTCAATTCCGGGAGCCGTCAGTGTCTAGACAGCAGATTACTACAGTGTCGTACAATACTGCATTTATTTGGTTCAAAGACCTGACCAGAGAAAGGTCGAGTCCTCACAGGTATTTGCATCGATTTAACTAACCACACTTTGAACCTTAGAAATAACGTACTCCACCAGCGGATGAGCTTCCTGCAAACCTACCTGTGTCGCAGCGTGTCTAAAGCTTGTAACAAAGTTGATGGTGATAGCCACAATGACACCCAAAGATACAACGAGAGGCCCAAGAGGCGCATCGAGGTGCTTACCATCTCTCGCCTTGATCAAAGTGAGTCTCTTCTCGTAGATGTAATACGCCCAAAAGATACAGAAGATGGTGATGATGAAGTACATCAGTGCCAGATTGTTTGCAAGAGCCTCGCTAGAGGACTTTTTGACGGCACTGTAAAGAGCGAAAGTCAAAGCCGAGAAGAGTGTACAAACATGTAGCCACCTAAGGAAGGTTCTCTCGTTGGCAAGCCAGACTTTTGCTTCGATCTTGATGGTTCCAGCCTGCTTTAACAGACTCTTTGGTTTGACAACTCCAGGTGGCAGCTCCACCTCTTCGTCCTCGGAATCGACATTCGCCAGTTTTGAGCCGCCCATCAGGAAGGGAATAATCTCTGTTCTGTGTTTCTTCTTCGGTACGTACTCTTCACCCTCATCGCTAGATCGATCCTCAAAGTCAATTTCAGGCTCATCGGCCTTGGCCGGATTGTCTTCAATACGCTGAAGTCTGGACTTCATATCGGTCTTGTTTTTGGCCCTTTTCTTCTCCTCTTCGAGTGCAGACTCAGGGTTCATCCGGATATCGTCCTCAAGGTCCGGCAACCAGAATGGAAGCATGTCAAGTCTATCATCCTCCAAAAACAATGATGCAATACCCTGTACAAACTTGGAGAAGTTCGGAACCTCCTTGACAAGATGTGACGTAGTGAGTTCCTCAATCCACTTCCCATGTCTTCTCGAGAATGGAATGCTGATCCCATTCAACTGTGAACTCTTTCTACCAGTCGTGTTCTTGATGCGAATCTCCATCACCGCGTGTGGGAACTTGGCGTACTCGCCCTTCCGAAGCACAGAAAGAGGATTGGCACCTTGATCAAGGTCCGTTCTGTGCCACTCGTCAGGGTTTCTGATAGGTCTGTCCTCATCGAAGGAGTCCTCACGGATGAAGGCAAGGTCAGAGTCGATTGTTACACGTACACGGTCATCACCAGGGATCTGGAAGGCCGTTCTCGTGTATGTCGTTCTCAGCGCAGGCTGAAGGTCCTGTTCTGTGATGTAAGTAGAAATCTCATCAATGTCGGATTCCATGCCTCTCAAGACACTCTCTGATGTGCCCATCTCTTTGAGTCTATGGAGCGTTTTGGCCTTGTAGTCCTCGATATCGTGCTTCACCACGATGTCATTCAGGTATTTCTCCTTTAGCTTGAGCCTCACATCTGGCGATTCCTGGTCGGCCGTCTTCTTCTCTAGGAAGATGTCGGGCTTATCGGACAACTTTCCCGACCATCTCACGCGCAAAGTTGCAGTATTTGCCTTCATCAACTTCTGATTGTAGATCTCAAAAGCAGCATTGTCAAAGTAGAGCGACGTCACTGTCGGGTCCGAGGTATCGTTATCCAGCTCATTCGAGTACACCAGGACTGGCAAATGCCTTAGAATGTGTGTCTTTACCTCCATGAGATTGTCCGGGTGTACCCAGAACTTGAAAGACTGGAACTCAAGCGAGCCGTTTGCCACGGACTGTGGAGTCATTGACTTAGCCGATGCCGAGAGGTACGAGCCAGTCTGGATGTTCTCTCTCACAAACTGGAAGAGCAGCGAGATCTTGTTGAGCAGAGGGCTGTAGTCCTCTGAGTGGAAAGGCAGCTCTTTGAGTCTCACGGAGAGAAGCGCCTTCACAGAGTTGTAAGATGGGTGAATCCGGTCGTGCTTCTTCACAATCTTCTGAAACCCTGTGAAGTTAAGCCGGGCAAAGTGGTCGAGCTCGCGAGCCTCAGAAAGTGCATCTTCAAGTTCCTGTTGGAAGGGTCCCCATTCCACTCTCTCCTTGTCTCCCTCGCTGTTGATGTCCTCCACACGCTTCTCCAGAGCAGCAATCTTGCGACTCACAGAGTCATACTGGGACGACTGGAAGGTGTACACTTTCTCCAATTCGGCATCAAGAGCTGAGACAAAAAGCGACTCCTCGTGGTCTGTCCATGGAGTCTTGCGCTTGGAAACCTCCAGCGTGTTCTCCTTGAGGAGCTTCTTGAGCCGCTCGTAATTCAGATAGTGATCCTTCCATGGTGGGAAGATCTCGTTGGCGAGACGGACACCAAACAGCATCGGTTGGAGTTTGGCTGAGTTGGTGATGGTACAAATTTCTTGTGCAATTGCGCACGTGTTGCGTGCGCTTACCAATAGTGTGCGCTTACTGGCGGTAGGGGCACTAAGCGGCCTCGGGGTGCTGCTGTCAAGCCTCGGCTAGTGAGTGCTACGCTTCATTCCCAAATCATTGATCGTACCATTCATCACTGTGGAGATTTGCCTTCTACAATGGTCCATGATTTGAGCTTGAGTGGAGCTGCCTCGTCCCCGGCAAACTCGTACTCAACCTCACGTCTCGCGTGTGGAGTCTCCCCCGTCAGCGTGTTGTAATAGTCCTTCTTCACCTTGTGGAGAATTTGGTGGAAGCGTGTGTGGTACTCGCCGTAGTCCCCCTTGTAATTTCTCAGTCTCAGTCGGTTGGAGGCATCATCATCTACTACTCCCTGTCTATGAATCAGCCAGTTTTCGTACTTCACCATCCCCTGCTTATGGCGACTTCTCAAAGCCCGTTGTTTCAGGCCTCTCAACACGCGCCGTACATTGGCCACATCAATGTCCTGTCTCAATTGTGGCTTATCCTCCTCCTCCATCTCCTCATCCTCCTCCTCCACTTTCCACTTCATCTCAGGCTTGGCTGGCTTATCCGAGGCCTCATCTTCAAGGAAATGCACACGCTGCTCATAAAGCCTATTACCAAACTCCTTTTCAAGCTCACTATCGATATCCTCCTCCACCACCGAGAGCCTCAGTATTGGTTTAGAGCCAAATGGATTTTTCGCTATGGCGTCATCACCCATGTTAGTCTCGAGATAGTTGTAGAGAATCCACAAAAACAGCTCTGCCCTGCTCTTGGGCTCGTACTTGGAGTTTGTGAAGATGTCAAAGAACTGGTACGGCGTGTCGGAGAAGTACTTGCGCATCACCGCCTCCTCTGAGTTACAGAGCACAAAGATCATGTTCACCACAGTGGTTACAGGGATTTTGTCCTGTGTTTCTAGAAGCTCCAGGCTCTGTGGCTCGTGCGTATCATCACAGCAAGCCTTGAGGATAGATTTGAGACGAGGGGTGTCCTGCAACTGCTTATCGTTGCTCTTGTCGTTGCCCGTTGTTTCGCTATCGTAATTGACCTGTAGAGAGGGGATCGGGTGGTAGGTTCTAAGCTGCGACTTCATGTCCGGCACAAAGTTGATGGTGGTGTTCATTCTGCCCACATTCACCAGGAAGCAGATCATACACGTTGGAATTGACATCTTCATGTCGTTCAACAGACGTTCCTTGAGCACTTTCGAGCACTTGGAGCTATGTGACACGCTCTTAATGTAGAGTTCTGCAAAGCTGAGACGACCCTCGGCGTCCGCCAAGCGGTCCTCCATGTGTACATTGTCTGGTGACTCAGGGAATGGGTCTGAGAAGGCCTTGACATTGTTGTCGAAAAGAGCCTTGAGAAAGGCGTACTGGATATCCTTACGCCAGAATGGCTGTCCATCCTCCTTCTTGAGGTGTCTGGATCTCGCCGACGAGAGCACAGTGACTCCTCGGTTGTTCCCGCCGCGTGGCTTCTTGCTCTTCTTAGGAGTCTGCTTCCCCGTGAAGGACAGCACGTGCTTGTACTCAGCTGGAGTGTCGGCGTCGCGGGGCCCGACGCTGTACTCGAAGGAGAAGCCCTCTTCAACACCAGACGCTTCAGCTGCCTCACCAGGCACTTCAACAGTATCACGGGTGAAGCTGCCCACTGGCGGCTCAGCTGACGGCTCGCCAGAGACCATCTTGTCGTGGATCGGGTCGTACATGGCGGTGGTGGCGATTGTGGTTGGCGGCTAAAAAGTTGAGGGAAAACACCCGCACACCAGGGGAAAACGACACGCGGGACTACGCACACCATACTAAAACCTTTATTCTACCCATAGTCCGTCATGATTCGTTAGTACGTGGTCTTGGAACCGTTACGCTTGAGCCGTAACGACTCACGCTTGCGGTTGCCCGTGACGTTATACAGATCAGGAATGACAACCTCTCTCATCTGGGCCTCCATCTCCATCTCCTCGTGATGGAACGAGGGCTGTAGCTCTGAGGCTGGAGGTGTGGGAGGCACCTCGAAGGAAAAGTATGAAGTGGGCGTGACGGGCGTCTCTGTAGGTGTTCTGAGCTCGTGTGAGAACTTGGTGGTGAGGTTGAGAGTGGGGAAGGGGCTAGACACGGAGCTCGCACGTGACCGCGTACACAGCTGGATGAGCTTCTGTCTGATGATCATGAGCGAGTAGCTGTTGACCTCGATGCCGATGTCCATTCCGGAGTCCATTGCCCTTGTGAGCGCATCCTTGGACACTCTGTTGAGGATACCGGAGGGCGGATTCGAGGCATTGAAGGGCGTGATCTGCGGATTGCTCTGGTAGTGCTGGTAGGTGTCGTTGAGCAACCGCTCAAACGTCTCCGTCAGCTTGTAGTGCGAGGCAAACTGCGAGTAGCTGAACTCATTGCCCCCAACCTGTGAGAGGTTGGAGACGGTACTGGCAATCGACGAGACGCTTCCAGTTCTCGCGTACCTTGGTGGCTCTGGCCAGAAGGAGGTCTCTGTTGGGGTCGAAACTGGAGTGTCCTCCATCACAACGTCGTCTAGCATCTTGCGGTTGTTACTTGTGGGTAGAAGCAGAAATTGCTATATATACGGGAGCCCGAGTAACCCTGCGGCGCGCCTTCCCGATTGGGTAACCTAATAGACGCGCCGCGACGCGTAAATGGCACGCGTATGTGACATCACTACGGGTCTCTTCGCCTGAAGAGCGCCAGATCTCGGGGTCTGCTTATCTCGTTTCATCAAGATCGTTCTGTATTGTGGCCTCTGCGCGGTGAGGTGATGCCAGCCCCTAAACACGACTCGTGACTACGACTCGTGACTATGCCTCCTCGTCACTCTCGACAAGCTTCCTCAGCTCTCGAGCATACTCCTTGAGCTTCTTGGCCCTCGCCTGCTCCACCTCAATTGCCCTCCGCAGGGCTTCAGCCTCCGGCTCGGCCGGCTCCTCATCCTTTCCAAGCGCCTCCACCAGCTCCAGAAGTTGTCTCTGCGTCTCCCGCTTGGCACTTATCTGGGACTCCAGCTCGTCTCTCCGGGCCTTCAGCTCTCCTATCACGGTGTGGCTCTCCTTGACCTGGCTGTGTAGCTTCACACTCGCCATGCTGACACCAATTGGGTCGCCTCGCTCAAAGTGGTACGGGACCCGGTCGTTGGTGTATAGAAGTCCATTCAGCTCGTTTCGGCTCTCCCTGTCCAGCTGCTTCTCTCTCCGCATCTCCAGCTCCTTGTCCACAAGGACCTCCTTGGCCCGCTTGAGATGGCCTTTTCGCACAGTGATGCCCTGCTTGAGCTTCTCGTCGTAGCCGTCCCGCACCTCCTCTTGCGGACTGTGGAGCCATTTGCGAAGCCGCTCGTAGTCGGAGTGGACTCTCTCGATGTTATTTTGGCTCATTGAGGTGTGCCTGAGCTGGTGGCTTGGTGTCAAAACACCACCAAGCACGCGTTTTTTCAATTCACGATCGCACTACTCACACTCAAGAGATGTCGCTTCCCCAAGACTACACCATCAGAAGACTCACAGCCAGTGATGCCGGCATCCTCTCCACCCTCACAGCACTCACCACTGTGGGCGACATATCGCCAGAGTCGCTTGCGGCCGTCACCGCACAGTGGGATGCCATCAAGCTGCTAAACGGCCAGCACATGTATAACCCTCTAGTCATTCTGGACGGGAGCGGCGAAGTAGTGGCTACAGGCATGTGCCTGCTGGAGGAGAAGCTGATCCACGGGTGTGGCGTGGTGGGCCACATTGAGGACATTGCGGTGAGACCTGACCAGCAAGGGAAGTCGCTCGGCAAGATACTCATCAAGCACCTCACACAGGTGGCCAAGGATGCCGGCGCCTACAAGGTGATCCTGGACTGTGACCCGAAGAACGTCGGCTTCTACAACAAGTGTGGCTACAGCGAAGCGGGAATCGAAATGCAGTTGAGATTCTAATTAGAGTGCTTCCAGGCACTCTATCGACAGAATGGAGTTGCCGCGCACTATACTGGAGCCGATCGACGTGCCGTTTTCAACAGCCTCCTCGAGTGTTATGTTGAGAAAGATCTGGCGTTAGTGTGGCTTCGTTGTCTACTTACATCGTATCCTCGGAGATTCCCAGTCACTTTGCGGGACCCGTTGAGGTGCACAAGCACTCGCTTATCCATGTACTGGTGTTAGTGTGACGACAAACGAGAACGTACCTTCTTGAGCTCGGGCGTAGAGACCATGGCGAGTAGATTTCGTGTGTGTTGGTGAGCGGGCTCCCTAGATAGCGATTTGGATGGTACTTGTGGTTGTGTAAATTTCGCACACCCGCACACCACGATGAGCGTGTTTTTTGGTGGGTAACGTAAACAAGATCATTACTCTCCTACAATGTCGTTTGATCTCTTCTCAGAGGGAGTACCGCCACAGCTGTCTTCCCCCGTCGAGGACACAGAGAAGCTGCGAGAGATTCGTCTCGAGAGAGAGAACAGAGAGCTTCTGGAGTCACGAAGTGCTCTACTTCGAGAGATTCAGGACCTGGAGAGAGAATGGGATGAGTTGCAGAGCGCGGACGATAACGAGGACCAGAAGATACTGGAGCTCTTGCTTGAGAAGGAGCAGAATGAACTGATTGTCGATGAAGGTGGAGGTGATGAGCGTTTTTCTGCAAGACCCTTGAGAGACTGGCCCAAGCGCATTGAGTACCTCAAGAAGCTATACCCCTACCTCTCGATTAGTGAAGCCAAGACCAGGCTGTCTCTAGAATCCGAGGGCAAGAAGTCAACCGTCATCAACACGATATCCTTCACAGTGAGCTATGGGCTCTTCGAACTGGAGGTGGCGGTCAAGCTTAAGTCCGCGCAGAACGAGTACTACCTTTGGCGTCTCGAGATTGTCAAGAAGTCCAACAACAGGTTCAACACAATACTGCTTCAGATAATCGAGTACTTTACGGAAACCAAAAACGTGAGCGAGTTTCTCTACACCGTCAACTCGCTCTACGAGATGCTGATAACGCGGCAAAAGACATTCTCAGAGCTGTACGGGCAGCTCAGCATTGCAGAAGAGGTTACAGCGTCCACCTCCAGATTCACCTTTAGGGACCTTATCATCACTTGGGACGTGTGCTTCCATGCTGAGCTCTACCCTCTCGTGACAGTGCACAATAATTACAACGGGGTCTTTGCTGATATGGTGGAGCTCTACGGAGTACAGAGAGCCGTCTCCGAGCTCATAGCGGAGTTATACCCGGATACAAGGGCGTAGCGTACGGGATCGCCAAGATGCCCGTGCCACTGAAGCTTCGATAAGCTGATTTCGCATCTAGTCATCACGGTACTCTAGGAGTACCTTTCTGCATCAAAAATATTTATTTGCCACCAATTGATACCGTAGGATGCCCTTCTTAAGGATGCGAGGGCTTACAGTTGGCCATCGGGCTTTATTTACGAGACGTTTCAACGAGAAGCCACTCGCCCGTTAATTCCACCGATTTATTACGGCCACTCTATTACACCATGCAAGGCAGTAGGCTTAGAGACATTTCTGCAGCGCCGCAAGTGGAGTTTCAGGGAAGACCCTCGGACTTTTCGCCGCCCGATTGCGAAATTGCCGGGTATAAATAATACCGATGCCTGCGTCTTAGCAAACGTCCCTGTAACGATCAATTGAACATTCCAAGCGATGGCCCTTCAACCAGACTCTAAGATTACGCTTAACGACGGCAGAGAGATCCCAGTCTCCGGATTCGGTGTCTTCCTGACCCCTCCAGAGGAAACTGTGGAGATTGTCTACGAGGCCCTCAAGACCGGTTACAGACACATTGACTCTGCTAGAGCTTACAACAACGAGAAGGAGAGTGCAACTGGCATTGCCAAGTTCCTCAAGGAGTTCCCTGAGGTTAAGAGAGAGGACATCTGGTACACCTCGAAGCTTTTCCAGGTTACTCCTCAGTCCCGTGAGACCATTGTCTCCAAGGTTGAGGAGTCATACCAGCTCATCAAGGAGGAGCTCGGCTACATTGACCTCTTCCTTGTGCACGGCCCAATGCCAAACAAGACCATGAGACTCATGCTCTGGGACGTTCTCCAGCAGTTCCATGCTGAGGGTAAGATCAAGTCGATTGGTATCTCCAACTTCAACCCTGTGCATACCGAGGAGCTCTTCGCCTGGGAGGGTTTGAAGATCAAGCCAGTGGTGAATCAGATTGAGCTTCACCCATGGTTGCCAAAGCACGCCTTCCGTGAGCAGGCAAAGAAGTGGGGCTACCACCTCGAAGCCTGGGGTCCTCTGACATCGGGAAAGAGACTCGACGACCCAATTCTCAAGGAGATTGCTGAGAAGCACGGTGTTTCGACTGCCGATGTGCTCTTGAGATGGTCCTACGACCAGGGCTTCATTCCACTGGCCAAGACCGTCAAGCCAGCTAGAATGAAACAGAACTACGAGACCCTTCTCAACGTCCACTTGGACGAGGAGGATGCCAAGAAGCTCGACATGCCTGACTCGGCTCAGTCGTTTGCCATCTGGGATGCCTCCAACTTTGGCGGATGGTCCGAGACGCTGTTCCAGCCTTTGCTCTGGGCCCTCTCGTTCTTCATCAAATGATTTAACGGACTGTTTTTGTATTTCCCTCTGTAATGCACGCTCATAGAGTATGACTAGTGGTCTCTTCGGTGGTTTAGGCGAAGTCAATTGAAGAATTTAAAGAGTGATAATGAAGTCTGCGGTTACGAGCCCCAGCGGCGGTTACGAGCCCCGCGCGCCGTGAAAAATTCACCAACTTGCAACCACTCAAGCTCCAAGTTCAAAGCACCATGGCCCGCCAGAACTTCATCGGGCTCGTTGTGTCGCAAGGCAAGATGGACAAGACGGTGAAGGTCCAGGTCGAACACAAGACCTTCAACCGGCTCATCAACAAGGAGATTTTCAAGCGGAAGAACTACCTTGTCCACGACGAGGGAAACATTGCACGTGAGGGCGACATTGTACGTATCGAGGCATGCCGGCCGCTGTCTGCCCGCAAGAACTTTGCCATCTCTGAGATCCGCAAGAACAAGGGTTCGCAATTTGCCAAGTACGACGAGATGGCGAAGCAGCAGGTGATTCTGGAGGAGAATGAGAAGACAAGGGAGTTCATTTCGAGAAGAGAGAAGACAGATCAGGATATCAAAAATAACTCGAGTCTGATAGCAGACCTTTCGCTTGTGGCGAGAGGAGTTTACACCGAAGAAGGAGTGCTGAGTGAAGAGGAGAAGGCAAAGATTGCCGAGATCAAGGAGAAGTACGGGATCAACAGCTGGCCGCCACAGAAGGAGGTCCTGGAGCTGGAAATCCAGCAGCTGCGCTCCAAGATCGATGCACTGAAGACATCGATCGAGTTTGTGGATCCTGCGCTGGAGAAGCTGATGGGCGATGAGTTCCAGGATAGAGTGGATCAAGTGCTCCAGGGCTTCGCCAAGCAGGACCCTAAGGAGATGAAGCGCAATGTGAAGAAGAACATACTGAGAAAGTACCTGCTGACCAAGTCGTTAGAGGCCAAGGAGGTGTTTGGGGACGTGCTCAAGTGACTGTATATATGTTGAGCATCGCCAGCTTGTAGAATCGCGCACTATAACATTCAAGCTCATCTAGTTTCGGGGCCCATGTACCAAATCAAGTTCCTCAAGCCCCTCACAGTGGCTACGACGAGGCCTCATCAATACGAGCTCAGCTCCACACTCTCCGTAACAAATGATCTGGGAGAGCAGTTTTTCTACGGCAACACGACAGTCACCACCGAGGTGCGATGCTACACAAGGCACGATCCCAAAGCCCAGTACAGCGTACTGGCGAAGGAGCTCAGTGTGTGGAGTGCTGGGAAGAGGGCTTTGGACCTAAAACTGCCACTTTCCTACAGAGGGACTGGCTACCTCAGTGTGTTTGCCTACGTGGATCCCAAGAGCGAGACTGTTGATGCTATGAACTACACCGCCAGTACTGAAGAGCTCATAGCAGAGACGCTAGAAGGGCTCGATACGTCGCTTTTTGACTCTTGCGAGGCGGCGATGTTCTCACATCCCGTGGAGTTCCTGCCCATACTCAGTGATATGGTGCCAGTACCCACCCAGGGAGCCAAATCCGACAGACGGTCCATAAGGCTCATCCAGGACGTGATGCTATACGAGGAGCTCTCAGGAAACATCGCCAGGCACCTCTGGGACGCTGGCGTGATGGTGACGTCGCTAGATGGCTCAATACTGGGGAAGCCCCAGAGGATTCTGGAACTCGGGACGGGCGTTGGGCTTGTTGCTGTGCACTTGGGCAAGGTGTTCCCCAAGGCCACCATCGTTGCCACAGACCTGGAGGATGCCCAGGACATCTGCGAGCTGAACATTGGCCTCAACGAGTCTCCTGTAGTCTTCAGCGAGCTGGACTGGGAGGGCCCGGGCAAGGGCTCACAGTGGGACGCAATCGTCGTCACAGACTGCTCCTACAACCCTCTCTACTACGATGCGCTCATCAATGTGCTACGGAGAGAGGCTGGCACTGGGACAGTTGTGCTTCTAGCCCACAAGTTCCGGGAGCCCTTCAGCGAGAGCGACTTCTTCACCAAGATGCGCCAGTTCTTCAGCCTGCGGGAACAGCAGTGGCACTCCAACGGCGGGACGCTGATCCATGTCGGGGTATACGGGGTAAGGCCAGCTGGAGGCAATAGCTAATTGTACCAGTTAAACCAGTTAAGCCAGATGTGGCAAGTGGGAATGAGAGGGAAAGGGATGAGCGTTTGGGATCCAGCAAAGGAGCCAATTGCTCCGTAGAGCCAATAAGCCAATCAATCAAATAACCCAATTGAAGCCAACATCGTAATTGAGTGCAATTAACCTAGTGGATAATTAATACCCGGCTTACCCCCAGCCTGTGGGCTGCGATGCCGCGATTTCCTCACAATGGGCATCACAATCCAGGTTGAGCATCCCGCCATCGCACATCCGCCACGATGTCGAGAAGGCGCAGCGTTGTCCGCAAGAGCACGGGGAGCCCCATCATCCCGATCGATGCCACGTTCCACTCCAACGTGAACATCAACCACCAGCTGCTTTCGAGGCACTACGCCGAGCCCATCGAGCATGTACAGCACGATCCCGACTACCAGATTCTGCAAAAGACATCGTCGGCGGTGAAGATTCTGCTTCTGGGCAATGCCGGCGTGGGCAAGAGCGCGCTGATAGTGAGCTACTGTGACGACCGGTTCGAGGAGACGACAAAGACCACCGTTGGTGTTGATCTCAAGGTGAAGGTTGTGAATGTGGACGGCAGGCTCTTCAAGGCTGTGTTGTGGGACACTGCGGGTCAGGAACGTTACCGCAACGTGACGCCGTCACTCTACAAGGGCACCAATGGGATTCTGCTGACTTACGACGTTACCAGCATGGAGTCGTTTGAGGGCCTCTACGACTGGCTCAAGGAGTGCCACGATAACTGCGACAGGTCCAGCACGGTGGTGTATCTCGTGGGGAACAAGCTGGACAAGGAGGAGAAGGTGGTCACCAAGGCCCACGTCAAGCAGCTGATGGCCTTCATCAAGATGACGTACCCGAGTCTCAAGGTGGGGAGCGCCTTCGAGGTGAGTGCCAAGTACGCAAACCTCACCTACGGGCTCTTTGACATGATCATCAGGGACCTTGTGGAGAACAGGTGCTACTTTGACGAGAACAAGCTGCGAAACAAGCGCAGCATCGACCTCTCCACCACGCGGGACGAGTACCAGAGGTCCAGCAACTGCTGCTCGTACTAGCCCGCACTCATAGGCTTGCCTATGGCCCCTATCTTAGGCCCTCCTAGCATAGGCTCACGATTCATGTCTGCATTATCCAACTGAGTAGAGCCGTAGGCGAGCTACACAAAAACCTAGGCGGGTTACACAAAAGCCCGGCATTAATTCCATCACGCCTCGGGCGTCGGCGTCTTTGCCCTGAAGTACATTCTGCGGAACTCGGGCAGCGACGTAGCAGCCCTGTTATCCACTCCCTGGTGGCCCTCGCCACGGTTGATGTAGACCAGCAGTCGGCGGGACCACTTGTTGAACTGCTGCACCAGGTGGTACTTGAGCTCGAGGTTTCTGTGCTGTGGGATGATGGTTGGCTCAAAGTTGTCGTTGGCTGTGGGCATCCAGAAGGCCAGACGCCCATTCAGTGGCAGCCTCTCAGCAGCAAAGTTCAGCAGATCGTAGAGCAGGCTGTCGAGCTCGTACGGCTTTTTAGTGGGGATGTACTCCTTCATGAGCCACGACTTTACGCCGTTGATCTCGATCTTCTCCTTTCCTTCGAACCGCTCCGGGTCACGTGCTCCAAGCACTTTGAGGCCTTCACGGATCCCGTACGGCGGATCACACACAATCACATCGATCCCGAGGCTCTCTCTCAAAGCGTTGTGTGTAAAGTCCATCGATAGCACGTCGAGGAAGTTGAGCTGTGTGCCGTACTGCTGGAAGTTGGCCTTGATTGTGCTATTGCCCTTGCCCCTGATGAGCCGGCCGTCTATATCCGACCCCATGGTGAGGGCTCCGTACTCAGCGGCAGCCACGAGAAAGGACCCTGTGCCGGCAAAGGGATCGTACATCAGCTGGTGCTTACGGACGAGTGCGAGATTACAAGACACGAGGGCAAGCTCTGCTTCAAACGTCGTGGTGCCAATGTACCGCCGCTTCTTGAGATCGTACTTCTCCACCACCTGGTTTGTTCTGGCACTCAGCGCAACCTGTCTGCCAAAGTAGTACATGATGGGGTCCTGTGTGCTCTCGTGGTCGTTGATGGCTCCGTACTGCTCGAGAACAGTGAAAATCTCTTCCGGGTCCTTGAGCCTGATAGGCCCTTCAAGCGGCAGGTATGTGAACTGCTCCATAAGCGCAATCTTGTCCTTGTTGGATCTCTTGCCCCGGAATCCCTGGACATCGAACTTGAATGTGCACGTCTTGTACTGAGGCCACAAATGGTGCCTTGTCTGGACATCTGCGTGGCACTCCTCCATCGTCTTCCCCATACCCCAGAGCTCGTAGATCCCGCGGGACAGGATGGCCCTCTCCATCAGCTGCTTGGCCTGCTCATCGCTCTCGAGTTTCACCACCAGGAAGGGCTCCTCGTCCTTGTGGTGTGACAGATCCACGCTGAAGCCGTGGAGATCTGCAAGAGCATCTAGCTCGGCCACTCGGAACGACGGGTGCTGCTGGGCAAGGAAGATGACGTACTCCTTCATGATCTTACGCTAGCGATGAGGGAAGCCAAATTTTCCACCCGAATGCGGTAATGGCGTAATTCCCAATGCGGCAATCGCGCAATTGCGCGCGCCATTATCAGCGCCAGTACCGGATTGGGCAGTCGCGACACTGGCGCGCCAGCGACAAGTTTCGCTCAACAACGAGCACCACACCAAAGTCATTAGTTTAGCTTTAGGTAGCTCGAGTGGCTCTCAAACGTCACTGAATAAAAGAGTTCATATACACAGTATGTCGCTCTCCGATGAGGAGGCGCAGTTCGACGATATCTACGACGAGGAGGTTGAGGTGAAGCAGGAAGTGCTAGAGGATAAGCCCACAGAGGAGACTGAGGACAAGGAAAACGTCACCACGGAGACAGAAAAGACCGAAACAGACAAGGTGGAGAGCGAGTCCTCCAACACAGCAGACACGCCCGTACCTGAGAGCGTTGCGAGCTCCGGCATTGAAGATCAGAAGAAGGCTGACCTGAGCCGAGATGCTGCCAAGATGTTCATTGGCGGTTTAGACTGGGACACCACTGACGAGGCCATGAAGGAATACTTCAGCCAGTTTGGTGAGGTGGTGGACCATACCATCATGAGGGAAGCGTCCACGGGTAGATCTCGTGGGTTCGGGTTCCTCACCTTTGCTGATTCCTCATCAGTGGACAAAGTCGTACGTCAGCAGCACGTGCTTGACGGGAAAGTCATTGACCCGAAGAGGGCCATACCTCGTGATGAGCAGGAGAAAACCGGTAAGATCTTTGTAGGAGGCCTGCCATCAGACGTTCGGCCACATGAGTTTGAGGCCTTCTTTTCCAAGTTTGGAACCATTATAGATGCACAGCTCATGCTGGACAAGGAGACTGGGCGGTCACGTGGCTTCGGCTTCGTAACTTTTGATCTACCAGAGAGTGTGGATAAGGCTGTCCAGAGCCGTTTCATTGATTTCAACGGCAAGCAGATTGAAGTCAAGAGAGCCGAGCCTAGAGGTGTTCAGCAACAGCAGAATCAGCAGCAACAGCAGCAGAACCGCTATCTTAGCCAAAATATGAACATGAGCATGATGATGGGACTGGGATCCATGTACCAGGCAAAGCCAGAACAGTACGAGGAGTATGTCAAGTCGCTAGAGGCGTACTGGCAACAAGTGCAACAGACTACAAACGTTACACCCGAGCAGGAACAACAGTTCTTTACATATCTTGATGCCATCAAGGCACAGGCTGACCAGTCGAGAGTTGGTTCCCAAGCGGGTGGACACTCAAACAACCAAGGCTATAGCAATCAGGGCCAAAACAACCAGGGCCAAAACAGAAGAGGAAGGGGACGGGGGAGAAGAGGATACCATCCATATGCTAGATAAACATTTTGGTTGCATTAGCCGATATAAGGCTGTAGTATTAATCACCTATATGGGTTCGGAGCGTTTTGTCTGTCATCTCCTATTCATAATCTCTGAGTACAGCAAAGCCTTCAGCTCACCAACGCTCAGCTGATCCTTCATCATGTCAAAGTCGAAAAAGTCGCTTGGGATTGGCTCAGCGTCGGGCTCGTCCGAGGGGTCGTGGTATGCCTTGAGATACGGGTGCTCCAGGGCTTCCGAAACAGTAATCCTCTTGTCTGGGTCGAATGCCAGCATTCTTGAGAGGAGATCAATTGCATCTCCATTCACATAGGGGAAGAGTCTGGTAAAGGGCACTTGCTTAAAGAAGGGAAGGCTGCGGATGTACTCTCTCGCTCTTCTCGACTTTATACACCTGTAGTCCTCACCTGTGGGAGACCCAATCACCTTGAATATCAGCGTGAGCTGGTGCCTATAGTCTTTTCCTGGGAAGACAGGCTTCCCTAGCAGTAACTCAGCTAAAATGCACCCCACAGACCACACATCAATGGCCGTGGTGTACTTGGAGGCAGTCAGCATAACCTCAGGCGCTCTGTACCACCTTGTGGCAACATACTCAGTCATGTGACCACTTTGATCAGACGACTGCCAGGTTCTATCATCAATTCTCGCGAGCCCAAAGTCGCAGATCTTGAGATCGCAGTTCGAGTTGAGCAAAAGATTCGACGGCTTGAGGTCTCTGTGGATAACGTTGACACTGTGCAGTGCCTTGAGTCCTCTAAGAATCTGATATACAAAGTACTGTACATGGTCATCAGTTAGTTTCTGAGACGTGATGGCCCTTTGGAGATCGGTCTGCATCAGCTCTTGGATGATGTAAACCTCCTTGAACTCCTCAAACGACGCTGGTCTCTGTATATCGAAGATCGAAATGATGTTCTCATGCTTGAAGTGTTTCAGCAGTTTGATCTCCCTCAGAGTTCTCACACAGAAGAGTGCCTTCTCAAAAGGTTTGATCTTCTTGATTGCCACTTTAGTACCCGTAGGCTTGTGCACAGCTAGGCACACGACCCCGTATGCGCCCTCTCCCAGCAGGCTCTGGACCTCAAAGGAGGCTGAGATGTTGAAGGTGATCTTCTTCTGGCCCATGCCATGCTACACTCAGGGCTGCGTGCCTCTTTTATCTGCCAGCATTGTGTCAGATCGGTTTCAGATAAATGTTTCAGGGGCCTCAAAACGCGCGGTAGGGGCACGCGCCGCGTTTCATCACACACGATGAAGGCACAGTGCCAGTCATGAGTGCTCTATGAGGTAGTGCCTCAGTAAGATGCTGAGAGCCTGTCGAATGGCCTTTTCCTCTGGCTTAGTTACGCCCTGATTGTGCCACCCATCATGACATCTAATCATCAGGTTCGCGCTCATCGCATAAAAATTTCAACTACACACAATACAATAAGGACGTTTCGGGATGCTGTCACGCCTGGGGCTCCGGACGAGGACCAGCCTGGTACGAACGTTGATAGTGGCACCTCGGAGGAATCGCAAGAGGGCGCCTCCAAGGAGAAGCGACGTCGTTGGGGACATGAAGAGAGGGCTGGAGGTGAAGATCCTGGATAGAAAGCTCGAGGCTCTGAAGCAGTACACACACGATATCAAGGTGGACATTGCTAGGAGACAGGAGGAGAAGCTGGATCTGCCCATGGAAGGTGTTGAGGACGATGTGGAGGAAGTGTATCGGGAGCTGGCTGGTGTGAAGGAGGTGACGGCGTTGGACCTCTTCAATCAGCCTGCGAGAGGCATAGTGCTGCCTGACTCAGTGCTGAGTAGAGTGGGCTCATCTATACAACACATTCACGTCAAGGATCAACAGAACTGGGATGCCCTGGTTCAAGATATGTACAATAACGAGGGGCTCAAGGACATACCCAAGAGGGACATCCACAGGTTCCTCTCCGAGATCCCTGTGGGCTCTGTCTCGGAGAAGAGCTTACAGGGCATCCAGGAGATGGTTCAGGAAGTTATGCCATACTCTGAGACTGTTTACGACTTCTTGATGAAGCAATACGCAGAGCTGAATCGTCCTGTTGAGGTGCAGCAGCTCTTTGACAACGCTTTGATGTCTGGGATTGAGCCAGGAAAGTACCTCTTCGGCCACCTCATCAAGGTCTATTGCAAGTCATCGAACCTTGAGAGAGTCAACATGACGTTGCAGAAGATGTTTGACCACGGCATGGAGCCGAGCCGCAAAGTCTACACCAATGTCCTTCAGCTTTGTGTAAGCCTTTCTGATGTGTCGCAGGCCGAGGAGGTGTTCCAGATGATGAAGTTTCGCTCCAAGATGTCGCAGCCAGACACTGAGGCCTACAATGTGATGATTCAGCTGGCGGCGAGAGTGGGCAACGCACACAAGGCTCTTGACCTATATCAGGAGATGCTGGACATGAGCCTCGAGCCAACCGTCTTCACTTACAACTGCCTTGCACAGTGCTGTTCCAAGAAGAAGGAGTGGCTCACGAGAGGATGGTCCTTCATTGAGGAGCTCTTTGAGCGGAACATGGAGCCTAACGTCAAGACCTTTGAGATAATGCTGAGGCTTGCGGCCAAGGATGGCGATCTGGAGCTGTCTCGTTCGATCTACGTTAAGCTCTCAGAGCTGGGGATGCCCGGACCGGAGGCTCTCAACTACCTGATGGTGGGATACAGAGACTTTAGAGAGGGTACTTCCACAGCCAGCTTACACAAAAAAGGCAGAGTCATCAGACAAAACCTGCTCAGCATGGTGAACTTCATGGGACTTCACCGGTCCACTGGCGATGCCGATGCGGATAGACTCAAGGAGAACTATCCGCCTATGCTACCGCTAATGAAGCTCAAGTCCCAGAACATTGTGAATGAGTCCAATGCAGTATGGGCTTTCAGCACTGGTAGAGACCCCCGCAACTTCACCCTGGGGACTCTACAGACTTATCTTCGAGTGGCAGTAGAGCATGGAGATAAAGAGGAGTTCCTGAGACGGTACGAGACTTTCACATTCCCCAATCCGGAAATGGGCAACGTCACTATAGACGGCGAGTCTTCAGAGAGTGAGATGCCTCCAGCACTGGAGTCGCTACGCAAATTGAATCTCCGGATCGAGCGAGAAAGTACCCTCTACCTCACGCTTCTGTCAGCGGGAAAGCGCTTCAAAGATGAGGAGATGTGCCAGAGAGCATGGAGGGAGAGAGGCAGGTATAGAAGAACGAGAGCCTACCAGTCGCTGGATGTGGAGCAAAGGAAGAAGGCAGACTTCCGTTTCTCGCGGGAAATGGTACTTGCCCTGATCCAGCTAGAGCACTACCAGGAGGCTGTTGGAGTCGTGATGGCGTCTACATACTTCCCGTGGTCCTTCTACTACCTCAAGCCACTCTATGTGGCTCTCCAGGAGATTGGAGACTCGGAAAACGCACTTGTCATCAGCAAGATCTGCACTAAGAACTAACGATAACGAAAACTTGTATATAAGCATCGCACCACTTACCAAGTAGCCATTCATTACACATTAGTCCCATTTCCTCGACTGCCGCTTCTGCGACTGCATCTTCTTCTGCCTTATTCTCTCCTCGTTCGTCCGGCTCTTCACTTTCTTCCACTTGTCCAAGTCCTCCTCGCTCACCTCTCCAGGGAAGACAACCACCCGTTTGATCTCATCGCACAGTCTCTGGAAGCAGAGCTCCGTGTTCTGGTCTCGTGATCGCAGCGAGTCGCTCTGTACGACCCAGTCACCACCCTTTGTAGAGTACCGGAACCCTCGAAGCTGCTCCTTGACATCGGCCGGGATCCAGGAAGCCTTCTCCCAGTTCTCCAACACTACCGTAGCCTTGGAGCTCGTCTTGTTGACCTTCTGCCCTCCAGGACCTGAAGACCTGCTGTAGGTAACACGGAAGGAGGATCGGGGGAGCTTAGAAGGGGCCAAAGCCTTCACCCAGTCCCTTCCCGTGTGCAGATATCGAAACCTGGACATGCCATCTAGGGGTGTAGTTTGACCCGCGAAAGGGCTAAACTTGTGGCTCTTTTGTAAAGCAACCCCTCTATCTCAATTGAACCAACACAATGCTTAGAACCCAGTCCCGTGCCTTTTCCACCTCAATTGCCCGCTTCATCAAGGCTGGCGACGCCATTCCTTCCGTCTCTACACTCAAGGACGGCTCCCCAGGCAACGACGTTGACCTTGCGGAACTCACAAAGTCCGGCAAGTCCGTCATCGTTGGAGTGCCAGGTGCCTTCTCTCCAGCTTGTTCTGCCTCGCACGTTCCAGGCTACATTGGCAACCTCGACAAGTTCGAGGAGAAGGGTTACAAGGTGTTTGTGACTGGCGTGAACGACGCTTTCGTCTTCAAGGCATGGCAGGACACCCTCACCAGCGACAAGAGAGTAAGTTTTCAAGTGGGATAGTGCAATTGATGCCACTCTGTGTGCCAGCTTCCTATGGCACTCTATCTTTCAGTACTAACAACAGATCCGCTTCGTTGCTGACCCAGCTGCCGACTTCGCCAAGGCTGCTGACCTTGCGATCGACGCCTCTGGTCCTTTCGGCGGTATCAGAGACAAGAGATTTGCCCTGCTTGTTGAGGATGGTAAGGTCACCAAGGAGATCACTGAGCCAGACAACTTCGGTATCTCTGTGACTGCTGCCGAGGAGGTTCTCAAGCAAATCTAAGCGAATCGTATACGAGATCTTTAGGAAAGCAACAGTACTAGATGTACATGAAGAACAAGAAGTAGTTGCTAAGACGTGTAGAGCGATCTCTGTCTATAGCTTTGTGGGCTTTGTATCAGGCTCGGAGTAGAAGGCTTGTGCAGTTCGCGGAACATCAGCTCGCCAACTACCAGCACCATGGCCGAGGAGGATATCGCCTACAACGAGTTCTCGCTGTATACCAAGACCCTCACGTTCAATGTGATCGGGAGATACGACCCTAAGCTTACAAATCTGCTTTTCCAGACGTCACACTGCCAGCTATACAAGTTTGGCACAGAGGATTGGGAGAAGCTCGACTTCTCAGGAGTGCTCGCTGTCTACTCACGAGACTCCTCGGAGGACAAGTACGAGCATGGAATGATGATTCTGAATCGCAGTGCCCCTGAAAACTTTTCACTTGGGATCGTCTCGAAGCCACGCAGCCGCGAGCTGGGAATGGGGGAGATGAACATCGAGTTCCAAAGCGACTATATCATGATACGTGATACGCTGGGGAATGTTTACGGGTTCTGGGTACACGATGTTAATGACAGGGAGAACGTGTTCAAGCTGGTGAAAGCGCTGATATACGGAGAGGTATGAGAAAAGTACACGAGGTATTTAGGATACATTGGCATAAATGTACATAATGGTAATTCCACTTGAGAGTTAGGGTCTATAGAGGCACACATTAAGGAGCTGGTCACTGTACCTGACAATGGCGATAAGCTGTTCCATGTCTTTGTTCGAGACAGGGGTGAAAATGTGGTTCCCGTTGTCTCAAGGCTTCGGTACTTCAGCCTTTACCTTCTTTTTATAACTCCCGCGCTTCTTCTTGACAGGCTCCTCCTCGTATCCTGGAACAGTCTTTCCCGCAACCTTCTTCAGCTGCTTCTTCTTCTTGCTGTCATCGTCCTGAAGCTGCTGCTGGGCCATCTGTTTCTGCTGGATTATCATCTGCTGCTGTTGCTGAAGCGGCGACATCTTCTGCATTTGCAGTCTTCTCTGCTGTAGTATCTGCTGTTGCTGTGGAGTTAGATTCGGAGTACCAAGTGGCGATCTGTTGGAGAGTGGGGTGGTCATGGAGGCTTGTTTCATTTTCTCCTTGTTAGCTCTCAGCTGTTCCACAAAACGGAGTCTTGTGAATTGGGCTTCAGACTCTCCCATGGCATTTCTGTCATTCATAGCCAACATGAACTGCTCGTACTCGGAGTTTTGCTGTGGCAGCTCCTCGTGGAGCTCTCTGAAAGGATGGAATGCCTTCGAACGTGGATCTGTACTTTCCAGCCGGTGATTATGCACAACTTGGCCGTCCTTCACTATTGGGAATTGGCTCTCAGGAACGGAAAAGGGACTCGCCTTGTATGGATTCAGCGGAACTTTGAGGTCCAGGTTCCGATTCGTAATCATCAGAATCTCAGTCTCCATATTTGTGGCAAGCGCATCACCAAACCGCTGTACGGCAGAATCGGACTGGTAGAGCATATCGTAGAAGAGGGAGAGCTGTGTAGGCCTGAGAATTGTGCGGTATGACTTTACTTGTTTCCCGTTATCACCTCCCCTATGGTCAGCCACTTTGAGTACCAGGCACCCCTCATAAAACTTGATGCCAGCATCTCTCAAGACCTCCACCGTAGCATGCGGTATTTCGCCTCTGGCAACGTACTCAAGGAAGTCCTTCACCATGGAATTGTTTTTGGATATGATACCGTCCTGGTTGCCGAAGCGATAGTGGTTCTCGTGAATGTGGAACTCCATAGAGGGAGGAACATCAGCATACTTCTTCAGCAGCTCTTCAGCAGTTTCTGCGAACTTGTACACCTTCTTCTGCATGTTTGGATTGTTTGCAAACCCGTGTGCATTACCGTTGAGTACTGCCTGCTTCTGCTGGAGAAGAGCCCTCTGCTGTTGAGCCTGGACCTGGGCCTGGGCCTGAGCCTGCTGCTGGTGCCGTGTCGTGATTGGCCCAGCAGACCCGTTGCTCATCTCGGCAAAGCCGCGCTTTAGGTCCTGAGACATGTCCTTGTGGAGTGTAACGGCTTAGTGATGAATGTCACGATGCTCGGGAGCGCGGTAGGGGCAGCGCTGACTAAGCTTTGGCGGTAGCGCTTAGTCATTAGAATGAGCAGACGGTATACTTTCCTTTACAACACCTTGGTCTCAGTGCCCAGTGAAGCAGCCTGTAGACTCCTCATTGTTGTCCTGAAGATAGTCTCGCTATATTGGCTCGATCAAGAGGCCCTTCTACAATCATTGCTTCGCGTAGGACAGCTCTCCTTCGACATCCTTTATTATCAATCTACGACCCGTAATGGAGATGTATTGATTAGATCTTGGTGGCATTCCAGACGTCCTGAACACCAAACAAGGATGTGAGCGTACCTGCGAGCCCGACAGCACCGTCTGGGTAGGCCAGGAAGCCCAGGTTGTTCAACACGATGAAGAGGTCACAAGAGTCCCACAGCAGCCGTCTCTCTGCTGTGTATTTGTCCTTCTCTATGGCCTTTTCCTTCTCCTTGTCCACTGACTGCAATTGTGACTTTGCAATTGAGATCTTTCTCAGGTCGTTAGCAACGCCAGCGAGCAATCCAACAAACCAGAGCCAATTGGCCCACTTTGGAGCCTTAGCCAAAGTCTTGGGCGAGACAAATCCAAGCAGCTTGAACCACGCCACACTATCAAGCGTCAGGTAGCCTGCGTATGCCAAATTTTTCACAACCACCGAGGCCCTGATGACGCGGTCCGAGAGACGGTTGTCAAAGGCCTTAGCGGCATCCTGGATGTGGTTCAGCGGCTTCAGGAACCGCAGCGTCTTTCTGACAAAGGCAGCCTGTGCCTGTACAGCCTTGAAGAGCTGTGCAAGCTCGGGGAGGCCTCTCTGCGAAACATCGTACGCCAGGAATCTGACGAGGTACTGCACCAGACGTAGAGTCTTTTCTCTGCCTGCGGTCGAGTCCAAATACTTTATGAGCTTTCTCAGCGAAGGGTGGTACACCACCGTATCGAGCACCATTGTGATGTGTGGAAAGAGCAATTACCCCACACTTTATATTCTGCCGGGTGAGAGGAGGGCACCCCGGATGTCCGGGTGGGCGGGCACGGTACGCGCACTACGCTGAATCATCTAGGACATTTATGCGACAACACTTCTGGCGTACTCCCTCGACTTCTGGATCAGCAGCTGGTCTGCGAGCACAAGGGCGGCCATGGCCTCCACAATTGGGATGGCTCTAGGGGTGACGTTAGGGTCGTGACGGCCTCTGGCGGCTAGCACACCCTTCTTACCGTCGTAAGTGGCTGTTGGCTGTTCCTGCGAAATGGTGGCGACGGACTTGAACGCCACGGAGAAGTAGATGTGCTCACCGTTGGAGATACCACCCTGGATACCACCGGAGTTGTTGGTCTTAGTTCTGAGTCTGTCGGCCTCCTCGTCGTAGTAGAAGAGGTCGTTGTGCTTGGAGCCTGGAATCTCCACACCTCTGAAGCCAGAGCCGATCTCAAAGCCCTTGGTGGCTGGAAGAGACATCATCGCGTGCGCAAGCTCGGCCTCCAGCTTGTCAAAGACGGGCTCGCCAAGACCGGTAGGCACGTTACGGATCACACAGGTCACCACACCACCAATCGAGTCCTTGGCGTCTCTGTACTTCTCAACCTCCTTGATCATCAGGTCGGACACAGAGGCATCAGGACAACGGATTGGCACGGCGTCGTCAACCTGCTCCCTTGTGATGGTGTTGAGCAGCTTGACAAACTCTGGGTTCTTGATGTCTGTGTCCATTTTGACGGAGCCAACCTGTGACACAAACGCCACAATCTCGACGCCGTTGGCCTTGTGCAAAAACTTCTCAGCAACGGCACCGGCAGCGACTCTGCCGATGGTCTCTCTCGCTGAGGATCTGCCACCACCAGAGGCGGCCTTGATGCCGTACTTTTGCAGGTAGGTGTAGTCTGCATGCGATGGTCTAGGGTAGAGGTCTGTTTCCGAGTAGTCGTGTGGTCTCTGGTCCTCGTTGGCCACGAGCATTCCTATTGGAGTGCCCAGAGTTCTGCCCTTTTCAGTTCCGGACTGGATGAAGACTCTGTCCTTCTCATTACGTGGAGTAGAGAGCCTCGACTGGCCTGGTCTTCTTCTGGTGAGCTGTGGCTGGATGTCGTCCTCGGAGAGCTCCAGGCCTGGAGGCACACCGTCAACGATGCAGCCTACAGACTTGCAGTGGGACTCACCGTAGGTGGTGACGCGGAAGAGCTTGCCGAAAGTGGACATGGTGGTGATCAAGACTCATCGGTGGAAAAAAAACGAAAATAGGCGGGACGCTGACATAAGCGGATTATGATTACGTAATAATACCCGCCTATTCTACAAGGTCCTTTCATCAGCGCAACGTATCCTGTCCTGCCTACAGCTTGTGCTCGTGGGTTCCCTTGAGAGACCACAGGTCTGTCACCTTGGTTCCGAGGTCCACCTTCGGGAGGTTGTTCTCCAGCAGGAAGAGGCTCTTCTCCACCACGGTCACCGGTATCGCCAACGCAAAATTAGGCATGATCTCGCCCGACGAGAGCTTGCCGTTGGACGTCATGATACCCACCAGTTCATCGTGAGTGTTAAAGAGGCCGCCGCCCGACGAGCCGTTCCAGCAGCTCGCAGAGGCTATAAGCATTGCCTTTGCCGGTACCCCTGAGCCGTCGAGATCTACCTCCACCACGTTGTTGATCATCCCTTCAGACGACAGTGGTATCGCATTCTCCGCGTAGAAAAGGCCGTGGCCTACAGATCTCACAACCTCGCCACTCCTGAGAGACTTGAGCGCGCCTTCCAAAGAGCCCGTCTTTGCTGGCACAAGCCTGTAGCACGGCTGTTTGAGCTTTATAAACACCAGGTCAAACCCCTCTAGCGGAGATTCGTGGACCGTCACGTCCTGGAGGCTGATGACGAGATCCGGCTCGTGCGGTACGGCAATCTCCAGCTGGACAATGGCCTCAAGCGATTTCAGCACGTGCTTGTTTGTGGCAATCACAGAGTGGGACAGCACCACTCCACTGCCCCAGAAACGGCCCTCAGTAGTGACTGAGATGCGTACAACCGATCGCGAGGGACCGTAAGCTGCTACATCGATAGGAGCTGGCAGTTCAGGATACCGGAGCATACTGAAGATGCAGTCCCACGAGAGTATCAGCATGAGCTCCCCGTCGCCATTGGTCTTGGAAATGGACCCGTAAACAAGCCCAATGGAGTCTCCGGCGTGTGCGATGCCTCCAATAACGTCGTCGAGGTACTTGACATCGCTGAGGAAGCCGCCATCCACAGCTCGCACTGCGCTTCCAAAGAGTCTGTGGTTGATGAAGATGGCCACGTTGGTGAGACTGAAGGGGCAGCACTCGACGCTGACGCTTGTCGGCAGCTTCACCGAAGCCGAGGACGCAAATGTGATGGGCTTGAGATTGTGCTCGTTGAGGAACGAGTCCCTTAGTGGGCCCTGGAATCCAGCGTTGAGTCTTAGCTGGAGCAGCGATACCTGGGAACTCTCGCCTGGCTTGAAAGTGAAGCGGTCCTCGATCTGTAGCCTCTCTACAAGACTTGTCAGCTCGTTGTCAGCTTTAACAATGTCACATAGCACGAGGGGAACCCAGTCTATCGTAGTGGATCCCACACACCACTGGCTCGCGAGCTGGTACCGGAACGTGTCTGGTACCGGAGTCTCGGACACCGTGAGGACACAGTGGTCGCCAGAGGAGTGGAGCAGGAAGATCCCACTGGATGCCTTGTGCACGCCGTGGCTGTGCCCGTGTATGGCCACGGGTGCATAGCGCCACATCTGGAGTATCAGGCGGTGTTTGTTACAGCAATCAGCACTCTTTTTCGGTAGCGTAGTGTGGAGATAAGTTTGAGCGTTTGGGGGGTGTTGATGTTTGTGGTTGGAGTTGCCTAAACAGGCAACTGCCGGAAGCGGCCATTTTCGCGCCATAGCCTTGCAAGGCACACCCTCTCACTATCCCGTCAAGCCAGTACAATGTCACGGCCCTCGCTAGCACAGTTATGGGACTCTGCCAGGGAAAGTGGGCTCGAGGCCTACGAGTCCGGACTGGCCCTATGGAATAGACAGACGCTCCGTGGTAAGCTCGTTGTGGTGGCCACTTGCGGCTTTATGGCGACGCTGTCTGTTCTCATCCTCGTCTTCTCAGAGCAGCTGCTGAATCTCATTGTGGAGTACTCGGATAAGTGGGCACAGATCCCATGGCTGCCGTATGCCTTGGGTGGAGTGCTCTTTGTGATATCTTTCCCGCCAATGATTGGCTTCAGCTCCACAAACACAGTGATTGGAGCCATCTACGGCATCACCTTCAAGGGGTGGCTCACGATAGCGTGTGGCTCGATGCTGGGCTCTGTGGCTGCGTTTGTGGTGTTCCGGCGCTTCTTCCACCAGCAGGCACAGGCTCTCATAGCAGCCAACAAGAAGCTGTATGCCTTTTCGTCTGTTCTCCGTGATAACAACAGCTTCTGGCTCATTGCCCTCATCAGGGTGTGTCCCTTCCCCTACTCGCTGACTAACGGAGCCCTTGCGGCGGTGCCCGGACTCTCAGCCACCAACTTCTTCCTCGGGAGTCTCATCTCGTCGCCCAAGCTGGTGATGTACCTCTTTGTCGGCACCAAGGTGAAGGACATTGGCATGTCCAAGGACCCAATGACCCGGCTGGTAGACGTGCTGTCGATTCTGCTAACGGTGGCTGCCCTCACCTTCACGGGCTGGCTGCTCTTCACCCGCACAAGCCAGAGACTACAGGAGCTGGAGGAGGTGCCGATCGAGGAGGACGACGACATCCTCAGCTTGCACACGCAGGAGGAGGAGGTGGACCTCCTCGTATGACTGCGGGCTCTAGCATTGAGTATATCAAGAGGCATCAAGCATTAAACAAGCCTAGAACTAGCATCCACATTCATTCATTAAGCATATCTCGTCACCACCGCCACTACTCGCCGTCCGCATCGTCCACGTTGCGGTACCGCCTGTCCGCCGCTATGAAGAGCCTCTCGGAGCTCGACTCCGTCGACAGGTTCTTGCGCCTCTTCTGTGGACTCTGGCCATGCTCGTGTAGTGAGAAGGAGTGGGGCACAAAGAAGGCGGCCTCGTTGGAGGCCGAGTACGACCGGTGGTACCGTGCTGGAGCCACCGGGCTCTTGCGGGACTCGCCCACACTCACGTTGGACCGCACAGACCTCAGGCTCCTGCCCAGGGTGACCGTTTCCGATCTGTGTCTGTGGTGATGGCGCTCTGGTGTTTTTTCCGCGAAAATGGGCGGAGAGTTGACGAGCGCGAGGCTCGAACCGGCGCTCTCCTTGAAATTGCGGCCCTTGAGGGCCCTGATGGCCCGGTCCAGCGCAAACTCGAGCGCACAGTGGTTCTTGATGATGGAGATCTTGGGCCAGGTGGCCCGGGCCCCCTTCAAGGTGTAGTGCAGGAGGAACTCCGGGGTCGGGTTCTGCAGCATCTTGTTGAGCCTCGCAATCTCGCGGAAGTCGGGCAGGATCGTGATGTCGCCAGAGTACTGCTGCGAGATGACCGACCTCAGCTTGGTGCAAAGATTCCGTGAGATGCCCATCTCAGCACACATCTGCAAGTAGTGGGCCACCTCTGCAGCCCAGATCTCGTAGACCTGGCCCAGCTTGGTCTTGAAACGGGCGCTGTACTCGGTCTCGATCTCGCCGCCCACACACGTCACTGAGAGCTTGAGAAAGGGTACAACGTGCGGGTTTACCTGGCAGGCGATGATGTGGTCGACGTTGAACATCTCCGAGAGCCGCGTGATGGGCAGGTCGTTGTCGACGGAGCCATCCACAAACTTGACCGACTGGTGGTGCCACTCCTGGGTGGCCCCGGTCTTGGGGTTCTTCTCGTAGATGTTTGTCGAGGCAAAGATCCCGGGCAGAGAGCACGAGGCACACACTGCCGACCAGATCAGCACAGAGGGCGCCGTGAGGTAGTTGAGCAGTCTCGGGTGCTCGTGCACACTGGCTGGTGACACCGTGATGTTGAGGATCTTGCCGGTACGGTAGAAGGCCTCTCTGAAGGTGAGCTCGCCCAGAAAGTCCCGCATCGTGTGCTTGAGGTTATCGCTATCGAACCACGTGCCGTACTTGAGGAACCGCGACAGGCAGAGCAGCAGTCCCTCCTTGGTGGAGGTGTCGTCGAAAATGTCAAACTTCTGGCCGATGATGGCACCAATCAGCTCCAGGATCTCGTCCCGCTGGTGCACACACAGGATGCTCGCCACTATTGCCCCGGCAGAGCTCCCAGAGACAATCCGCGGGAGAACGTCCTCCTCCAGCAGAGCAGCCAGCACTCCAATGTGGAAAAGCCCAAAGGCGCCGCCCCCAGACAGCAGCAACGCGGTACGGCCAATGTTCTTGCGGGTCTGTAGAAGCATGCTGAGGGTGTAACGGTCGTCAATTGCCTTGTTGCCCTCCTTGGTGAGCTCCTCCAGCGCCAGCTCGCACTCCGCCAGAAACTCCTCAATCAGGTGCTTTGTGCCCGTGTGCGAGTGCCGGTACAAGTTGACGTTGCCGATGCCACCAATGTCCCTCGTCCACGTTGTTCTGATGAGGTAGAGCAGCCTGCGGGAGTCGCCAGCCAGACGGGCCTCCCGAAGATCTCTTAGGTGGCTCTCCACCAGCTCGTGGTTGTACAGGGACGACTCCTTCTGCTCTTTCCATTCGTTGTGCTGCTGGATCTCGTCGAGCCTCTGCGAGGCCTCTAGCCACTGGCGGTACGAGCTGGCGTTGCGCTTCTGCGAAAGCAACGAGGCCGTCTCGTCCTGTGGAGAGAGCCCCAGCCACACGAGAAGCCCCTTCAGCACGCTGGAGCTGTGAGTCTCGGGCTCGGGGCTCTTGCGGTACCGCTTGAGCAGAGCCTCCGTCACCGAGATGCCCTCCTCGCTCACTTTGGTGGCCATGGCTGCAAGGCTGGCGGGCCACAAGTCTCGTGTGGCGGGGGATCGCGGTCACGTGACAGCGTGCCCGCACCACTGTAGCGCGCCGACTGGAAAAAACGCGTGTCAAGAGCACAGCGTGGCCCATAATTCATTTAGAGGTATAGAGGAGCTCCACTGCGGTCTGGAATTGCTATCGTTGGAGTTATAGAGCCTAGCAGTACTGGACTGTTGCAGACGACTGACCAGTAAGAGAGCTCGCACACAGAGGCACCGACAATCGCGAGATCTGTACACAAGCTTGTTGTGATCTAGCACACGAGACACAAGAGTACCAGAAGGCTGTTATAGGCACCAGTTGTAAGGATCCAGGTGGCCAGGATAGCACGAGGCTCCACTCATCACACGGGGCTCCAGCAAGGTTGAAGCAGACACCACACTCCAAAAACTTTTCAGGGTCCAGGTGTCAACACCCAAATACAAACTCACACATCGCCATGTCACAGGACACCAGGCCCAAGCCGGCATACTTCCGCACACTGCCAGAGCGTATTGCACAGTCGCCCACGGGCATCGCCAAGATCCCCAACTCCCGTTTCCCCGTGATTGCACCAATCAACCCAAACACGTACAAGTCTGTCTATGAGCGCGCGGGCTTTGATGTTTACAGACCAAAGAAGGCACCGGGCTCACCAACAGTGGGGGGATTCCGCTCGCAGTCTGCTAGCAACCTGGCGACGAGATCGCCAGCAGTGCCGCCAGCAGTGCAGAAGCGGAATGTCTCGGAGTTCTTCTCCAGAGATAGCCCTCCTCTCACAATTGACGCAGACCTCGCAAACTCCACGGCAAGACAGCCAGTGACAGCCAATGCCTCTCAGAGGCTTCCTCCACCGGTGGCGAGTGCGGGATCACAGACCTCACTGCCCTTGGGGAACGTTTCGCAGACGTCGCTGTGCTCCACACGCTCCCCAATCTCTCCATATTCCCAGGCATCCCTCCCCACGGCTTCCAGGTCTCAGCCCGATGTGTCGTCACGTGCCTCTACTGGATCGGAAAGGCCCGCTCCAAGCATACAGGAGGAACTCCCGCGGAGCGCCACGTCGTCCCGTTTCGGCAGTACACAAAACTTTCACGAGCCACAGAGTGCCGTTTCTTCCCGGTTCGACTATGAAAAGATGGGGTCGGATGTACCGCCTAGTGCCACATCAACACAGTTTGAGAGTGCTGAGAGCATGCACTCGATCCAGAACGCCTCTTCCGGCACAGTGAGATACAGCCCTGAGAGTGACGATGAGCTCAACCTGTCTTCGGATGACGAGTCCGCATCCTCTATGAAGAGTGCGATTCTGTCTCCGAACCCTCGGCACGAGTCTACAGCGCCGGGGAAGCTCCCTTCGTTTGTCGTGAGCGACCCAGAGGGCAATACACAAAACAACTTCTTGTCGCCTTCAGTCGTGGCGAAGAAGCTCGGCAGTCCCGGCTCGGTGTACAGCGACTTCTCTGAGGTTTCACGTGACTCTCCGGTGACGAGCGAAGGGTTTGAAAAAACTGAGGACTCGTTTGAGGACTCCACTGCGACGGTGTTTGAGGAGGTGGAGAACCAGCTTGAGAACCTCACGATGCACTCCAACTCGTTCGACTTCACCAACGACCGATCGCACCTCTACGAGCCCAAGCTGGAGATCCAGACACACTCTGTGCGCAGTGCCAACACCGACGATGAGCCAGAGGCTGTGACACCCTTCCTGTCACAGACCAAGTTCCCCGCCAACGTCCGTGACTCCGTCAACTCGCAGGTGTCTCCACTACACGTTTCCAAGCCCAAGTTCGCTCCTGGGGAGGGACCCTGCCGCAAGTGTGGGCTCGAGATTGACACAAAACCCATCTACTCCAAGTCTGGAGAGCTTTCTGGCCAGTGGCACAGATCGTGCTTCACGTGCACTCTGTGCGACGTCCAGTTCAACAAGAAGATCTCGTGCTTTGTGCTGAACGACGAGCCGTACTGTGAGTACCACTACCACCTTACAAACAACTCGCTGTGCCAGGTGTGTGGCAACGGAATCGTGGGAGAGTGTCTGGAGAACGACACACGTGACCGGTACCACGTCGAGTGTCTCAAGTGCACAAATTGTGGTAGTGGCATCTCCAGTGACTACCTCTCGATCAACGGGGCCGTCTACTGTGAGGATTGCGCCTCCAGGCACAATGGCGTGGATGAGAAGATTGAGCGCAGAAGAACGAGGCTGTACTTCTTGACATGAGAGCTCCATATAGATACAGGCATCGCACTCTGGGAGTAGACCACTTAAATCACAAGCCCTCATTTGGGGCCAGAGCCACAGACGCGTTTCTCCATCGCCATCACGAGGTTGCCCATCCTCTCCAACGCGTCAATGTCCTCCAGAAGCTTGGAGACGCGGTACTTGTCCTCCAGCGAGTCCATCTGCTTCCTCAGAGTTGCCTTTATGTAGTCAGCCATGTCCCTGGTGATGCTACGCTCCATCTCGCCGAGGTGCCGGTAGACCGCTTTGCAGTACATTGTGAAGCCATCAGTGTTCTTGACTGAACAGTGCGGTTTCGCCGCCTCAATGGCTTCGATTCTCCCCAAATAGGCCCTGATCTTTTTGGTGTGTTGGTGCATGTAGTTGACAGCTTTTTCGATACACGAAGGCGAGAAGGCCACTAAGCTGGCCAGGCTAACCACTAGGCTCGCCGGGCTCACAAGGACCACCAGCCCGGCTCTGCTCGTCCGCCAGAATTGCCTTCAGGCTCGTCTCCAGACTCGCCTCCAGAAGGGTCTGGCCCTTGTCCTTAAGCACCTGACACATCTCCTGGAACTCTTGTATTGCCGACTCGATGTAGATATGGAGCCCCTCACACCGCTGGCGGTCCTCCATGACACGCTCGTATCTGTACCTGAGCTGCCGCTTGTCCATTGTGTTTAGTCCGAACTCCCTCAACATGTCATTGAGGTCTTTCTCCATCTCGCTCGTGAGCCTATCCACAGTGAAAGCCAACAACGCTTCAAGTCGGCGGACGTCGTGGAGAAGCGGCGTAATTTCCCGGAGCTGCTCTACTGAGTCCGCTCTGTCTACTATCTTGCTGATTCTGTGGCAGAGCCGTTCTAGTAGCTTGCACTGGACCTTGATGCGCTTAAGCCAGGGGCTCATGGTTGGCGGCTAAGTCTGAAAAGTAAACAAGGGCTAAATCCAAAAACTGGCGTCAGCTGGGGCCAGAGCCATGGCCAGAACCAGAGCCAGAGCTAGCAAAGGACATACCAGAGCCAATCCAACACTCTTGCTTAGTTGAAGCTGCTTCAGTCAAGGAATCGCTTGGGCTCCTCTGGCTCCTCAGCAAGCGAGCGGGTCAACTGCGCCATGGCACGGTCCAGCAGCGATTCCATGAGGTCGGCAGCCTTTCTTATGGTACCACAGTCCCTGAGGACCTTCTGCTTTCTGTAGTGGACCTCGTGTGGGCTGGTGGCGGGGTCCGCGGCATCCTTGGAGAGCTCATCAGCCTCTATCAAGAGCTCGTCCGCAATCTGATTGAGGTCTCGCAGGGCCTCATTTATACGGCACATGACCACTATCGAGCCGAGGAACCTGGCATGGTTTACCGTAAGGCAGCGAGGCACTGGCGTCTTTTTGTGGGGGTCCATGCTGGGGCTAGGCGAGGGTAAGGGGCTAGGCTAAATTCACTAGTCAGAGTACATTGATTAGCAGCAGCCGAAGCGGCCGCCGCCCACGCAGAAAAGTTTTGGCTCCATCACAAGGTGACAGGAGTGAGGCCGCCGACACCAGCCTCACAGTACTGGGTCCAGTTGGTGAAGTAGTAGTTGACGAGCAGGTCGTAGAATCTGGCATCGTCCACTCTGTCAGCAATGGTGGCGTTGGCCACCTTGTAGCCCTCAGTAGGAGCCCACTCTGGCGACCAGATTCTGAGGTTGCCGTAGAATGGAGAGTAGTACGAGGTGTCGACAGCGACGGAGACGTCGGTGGTCTCGAGAAGGAGCTCTGGCCAGGCCATGAAGGCGGACACAACCTCGTCCCAGAATGGCAGAGTCTGCTGGTCGTTGTTGAGGGAGTAGTTGCCGGTTCCAAGCAGGGTCTCGACCCACGACATGTAGGTGGAGTTGGCAATCACGTCGTAGCCGCCGGCTCTGCCGATGATGATGTCGTAGAGCTCCTGCGATGGCACGAGGTAGTTGGTCACGTTGCCGCCGATGTAGAGCTCCTTCCACCCAGCAGTCAGCACAATCTGGGCCGCTTCAGGGTCCTGGATCAGGTTGATGTCGGTGTTGATGTCGATCGTGATGGAGTCGCCAATGGCGGCGGCGTACTGGGTGTCAAAGTACCCGCCCATCATGTAGAGCCCCTCAACGTCGTCCACGAGCCCCGGGTAGATGGACAGAGCCTGTGCCACTGTGGTGGCCATACCAGCCATGTAGATGGTGATTGGGTCGGTGTCCTTGTACTGCTTAGCAGCGTTGATGAGGGCAATGGCACCCTCGGTAACGTCGTACGAGGTGACATTGTCCCACGAGTAGGCGTCAGCGTATCCTGGCGCCCACGCTCCCTGCCACACCAATTGGCCAAAGAGCTTCTCCCAGGCCTGGAAGGTCTCGTTGGTTCTCAGCAGAGGCTGCTGAGCTCCAATGTGGAGCGGGATACACGAGGTGAGGTTGTAGGTCTCGAGAATCGACGACGCCATCCCCATGCCGTCCACGACAGAGGCAGACCCGAACGACATCGACATGCCCACAACCTCGTGGCCAGCAGCGAGGGGGAAGAGCAGCTGCATTGGGGCGAGGCCGTCGTTGTCGATGAAGATCTTCTTAGCGGAGGCGGTGGCCGCCGAGGCAATGGCAAGGGCAAGCGAGAGATGCATCCTGGCGATGGACACTTGCCAATTGCCATTCGTCTCTCTTTTATACTCGGGGCTTATCATGGCCAATCTACGGCACGGCGAGGCGGCAATGCATGCATGCGATACCCCGAGACTGGAAGCGGTGGCCAGGCCTGGCATCGCAGTCTCCACCTCTGCACTGTGTACAGCTGGCTACACTGCTACGTGGTAACCACCGAGCCGTCTGCTCCGTATTGCAAGCTATATACTGCGATATACGGCCACCACCGAGCCCCCAATGGCATCCCCACTTACCCCTGACCGAGACGTCACTCAGCCTTGGCCTGAAACGGTTAATTTTTCACCAGCGTGCCCGCACGAAATTTTTGCCTAATCGGGGCGGGCCCCTAATCTTATCCTTGGCACGGAACGAGCCGGCGGCTTGTGCGACCGGGGCTTGTGCTAAAAACGCCGGCGATAAGGTGGAAAGACCGTTCTGAGCTGCACAGCTCCACCAGTGGCGACGCGGCTTTCCCCTATCAGCTCTCTACAGCTCATCTGAGACCCGTGCAGCCAGAACGCTGAGTGCTCGGGCTCGAGGCAAACGATCCCCGCCGGCGCCCAATTGGCCTGATTGGGAACTATAGGGCGCTTTTCCGCAAACGCTCATTGTGTGGGAAAGTCGAAAATCAGTGCAGATTGCCCGGCCATCTTTAGGGCCCGACAATCATCTCGAGCAGCACCCGCACCCAGGGAACCACGCCCTCGTCAGCCTCCTTGAACCGGTAGCACACAGCCCGGTAGCATATCTCCGCCACCTCTGCCTGGTTGGGTCTCGGGCTGTTGGGCATTGCTCGCTTCACCTCCTGGGTCACAATGCTCTTCAACTCCTGTCTCGCCTGCTTCATCCTGAGCTGCTGCTGTTGCACGAGGCTGCCAGCGTGTCTCTTGGCTGAGATTTGCTGTAGCAGCATGTCCTCCTTCTCGTCCACAAACATGTCGCCCTTGTCGTCGTCCTTGTCGATGATGCTCAGCAGCTTGGCCATGTGCATTTCCAGCACTACGCATTGGACGCTGGGCTGGGGCAAAGTCTCGGTGTAGAAGAGAACGTAGACCCCTTCGGAGCCCGTCTTGGTGAGCAGAGCACTCTGCGAGATGCCTCCACTGGTTTCCGACCGGTTCAGCACCCTTTGAAAGGCCTCTCGCGTCTTGTCGTTGGATGTGTAGCTGATGTTAGTGGTGCCGCCAGCAAACTTACACGTTGTAGGGCTTGTCGACGATGCTCCAGATCGGGGTATAGAGAGGGTTCACCACCCCCACGAGCACGAGCCGCTTCAACGACTCAATGTGCTCGCTCACGATCTTGGTACGACTCGTCCATATCTCCACGTCTGGCGTTAGCAAAAGCGTATGCCTGGACTTACCCTGGAGCCCGCTCTCGCCGGGACCCAGCAGCTGCTGGAGCTCGGCGTCCTTACACAAGACATCCACACTCTTGAGCAGTGTCTCATCCATGGAAGGGGAGGTGTCGTGATGGTGTCGTGTACACCCACACACCGCGGCGCGCGCAAAAAATTCCATGAGCTGGCATACAGTGATAGAGCATCTTATCGCATCCCTGGCAACCACTGCGTGAGCAACGCCAGCGTGGATCGGCCATTTCTCGCATTTGGCATCTTTGTGTTTTTCCCTGGCTTCTCCCCAGCCGCCAGCCTAGTGTTGACTCTCCGTACCAGGTGTCGTCACTACAAACACCCTTGCGCCCCCCATTGGCCTAGTTGAAGAGCATAATGACCAGCACATACCCCAAGGCGGAAAGGGTATACTCTGTGGCCAGAGTGTACGCCGACGCCAACAAGAAGCGCCCGCGGGAGTACTGGGACTACGAGAATGGCTTTGAGATTGAGTGGGGACAGATCTCCAACTACGAAATCATCTCCAAGATTGGCCGTGGTAAGTACTCCGAGGTGTTCATGGGCGTCAACATCGTCAACAACCAGCCCTGCGTCATCAAGGTGCTCAAGCCCGTCAAGATCAAGAAGATCTTCAGAGAGGTGAAGATTCTGCAGAACCTCACGGGCGGCCCCAACATCATTGGGCTGCTGGACCTCGTGCGGGACACGCACTCCAAGATCCCAGCCCTCATCTTCGAGGAGGTGAAGAACGTGGACTTCCGTACGCTCTACTCCAAGTTCAAGCGCGCCGATATTCAGTACTACTTTACACAATTGCTCTTGGCGCTCGACTACTCGCACTCGATGGGCATCATCCACAGAGATGTCAAGCCGCAGAACATCATGATCGATCCATTCCAGAAGAAGCTGCGACTGATTGACTGGGGGTTGGCGGAGTTCTACCACCCTGAGGTGGACTACAACGTGCGTGTGGCGTCCCGCTACCACAAGGGCCCGGAGCTTCTGGTAAACTGCAACCAGTACGACTACTCCCTGGACCTGTGGTCGGTGGGAGCCATGATTGCTGCGATTGTCTTCAAGCGGGAGCCCTTCTTCCGGGGAGACTCCAACTTTGACCAGCTCGTCAAGATTGTGGATGTTCTGGGCACTGACGAACTTTTCAAGTACCTCAACAAGTACGGGCTTAGACTCTCGAAGGAGTACACCGGAGTGCTGGGTAGAGACCCTTCGAAGTACGACAAGGACCCAAAGACATACAGAGAGGCTGTTCCTTGGCGCTCGCTTGTCACAGAGGCTAACAAGGCGCTAGTGGATGACGAGGTGATTGACCTCATCGACAACCTTATCAGATACGACCACCAGGAGCGGCTTACGGCCAAGGAGGCCCTGGCCCATCCGTTCTTTGCAAAGTAGCTATGAGAATGCATCTAATCACGTGAGCCTGTAGTTGGCCTTTTCCTGTTTGGAGATGGTCCCATCGCACTTATTGTTAGCGAATTTTTTTAGCATCCTCTCCGCATCAACATGTCCGACTTTGAGCCGCTAACCTCTACGGTGAGACCGCTATCGCAGTCTGTGCTGACGATCCGGGTCATCAAGTCCTTCCCCTACAGAAACGTCAAGAACGTGGTTCTCCACAGCTACGACATCGGCTCCAAGACACCCAAGGACCTCTACGACGACATGATCCTAAAGATCAACACTGAGGGCGCCTACAGACCATACAGAAACGTCCAGTACGATACTCTCAAGGTGTATACACACGCCCACGGGTCTAAGACGATGAACCTCGTGGTGAACCTCGACCACGATGACTGGATACTTGACCTCTCCTCCACCCAGCCACTCCACACCTTTGGCGTCGACAACGAGACTGAGATCTCGCTCTTCAACAGAGAGGCGTACGAGGAGTTCAAGAGCAACCCTGAGGAGAAATGGTGAGTGGTTCTTGGACTGCTAGGACTTCAGGCTCGGTCTCAGCGTTGAGCGGATCGCCTGGACTTGAGGGAAGAGTTGCGACTTCACTGGCATTATCTAGCATCAGAACTGGCATCGTGCCAGCCATCACACATGTCTCGATGCCTGTCTGGAGCGGCTGGCCTGCGCTAACGGCGCTGAGGTTTAGTACCCGCACATATCCACATACGTATGACTATGACTCTATGATGAATATATGACGAATACGCGATATTCCATTCTACAGCTATATCCCATGTCTAGGCTCATCACTAAATCAGAATCCGATTGCCTTGTAGCCTTGCTGGGGTGTACTTCCCACATTAGCCTCGCCACATGATGGTGTCTGAGGCTCGCGCATTCGAAACATCACCAAAAGTGGAACATTCCGGAATACAAACAAGGGGACTCCCTGGAACCACAACAATCTGGCAATGTCTCTCTTTCGGTCATCTCGCCAGGCTGAGACGCTGCCGAACCTCATACGAGAGGCATTGCACGGGATTTATGTGCCGGATGAAAGCGTCAAGTTCACAATACGGCAGGGAGATGGAAAGTCGATGGAGTTTGACGAGAGAAGCACCGCCAGTGTGTACCCGAGTCTCCAGAAGTTCATCGGTGAGGGTGAGAGCTCGAGGTTCGACTTGAGTATCCCCTCGCAAGGCATCAGCTACAAGGACGTGAAGCTACCGCTCAAGGGGGCTGTTGATAAGGATCTGCAGTTGTGTGACTTGGGTCTGCTGAATGGTGATGTTCTGGTCGTATCCGGACTCACGATTGGCTTCGTCAATGGCGACGTGGGCCTTTTGAACCCTGACCTGATGGATACTCAGGAGGACGAAATCCAGACCACTACAGATACACAACAAGATACGCTGGAAAAGTCAGCAGAGTCGATTGTCTCCAGCGGGTCAAAAGTTGTCGTGAACGAGCCAAACAACTCCATAAGTGAGTTTCCAAGTTCTCTTCCAGTGCCGGAAGATGTGCCTAATATCTCTGAGATTTCTGAGCTCAATGAAATGCCACCAGGGAACCAACAGCACAAACGCACTACGCCGTTGTCGAAGATTAAGCTGCTGAAGCCGGTGCCCACGACTCCTATTGTCAAAGTCAAGCTCATCACCCCACAGAACAACAAGTCTACATCAGGGCCCTTCAGTGTCTCCAAGATCAAGTTGATATCTCCAAGGGTGTCCGAGGCCGAGAGCTCGTCCGAGAAGTCTGCGGAAAAGTCTGTCAGTGCAGTGTCAAAGATCAAGCTCATCAGGTCACCAGTGAAGGACTCTGCGAAGCCACTCTCCAAGCTCAAGCTGATTCCAAGAGATGTTTCACACGAGTTGTCCCCATCGAAGGCTTCACACCCAGAAAAGCCCTTGGAGACACCCACACCTTCCCAGGCAGTGCCTAAGGTGTCTTTGTCCTCAAACGCCACTCCGAGAACGCCCTCTGCTGCCCAGCCTTCTCAAGCTAGACCGCAAGCATCGCCAGATGCTACTCACAGAGTAGTTTCACCTTCTCAGGCTACACAGACAGTGTCTCTGGCACCAGCTTCACAAAGTCCGCCTCTGGCTGTTTCTTCCTCTCAGGCTACACAAAAGATGTCTTTAGCTTCGCCTTCTCAAGCTACACAGAACTCTCTTCTGGATACTGCCTCTTCCCAATCGACACAGAAAAGGCCTGTGGCTGCTCCGGCTTCCAGAGCTGCTCCAAGGACGCCCTCTGCTGCTCCATCTTCTCGAACTAGACAGAAGTCGTCCAGAACAGCTCCTTTGGCTTCGTCTTCCCAGGCTTCGGCTGCTCCAGCAACCACACAAGGGACTCCAGCGGCTCCGGCTTCCATAGTTACACAAAGAGGTGCCGCGGCTCCACCTTCCCAGGCTACACACACAACTTCCACGCCTGTCTTACCTCCTCAGCAAAGGCAGAGCTCGCCTTTCGTGGCTTCAATTTCCCGAAGCATGCTCAAGAGTGTACTCAAGACGCCTCTGGCTCCTTCCACCACGCTGAGAAATATTCTCAACTCTTCACCCACCTCAAAGCCACAACAAACAGCTCGCAGCTCGAGAGGCGCTCTGCCACTGAACGCTCTGCTGAACGACTCACCAAGCGTCTTTCCAGCGGAGTCCCATACACCTATCAAGCCTGCCCAGGGCCCATTCAACCCTCTGAGCTCGCCACCAAGAAAGCTCGTTCCAGAGACTCCAAAGGGAGTACCGCTCTTCCCTTCCAACCCGGCCCCGCCTACGCCCGAGGCCCAGGAACAGACCATGCCTGTACCAGAGGCTGCTGCCACGGCTTCGCTAAAGCGTGCAGAGCCTCCAGCTAAAGAGACTCCGCCGCCAAAGCGGGTACGCAAGACTAAGGCTCCAAAGGCTTCCAAGGCCAGCCAGCCCGCCAACCCCGTCAAGAGTACACCGCCTCCGGAGACCGTCCAGCTGCCAAACGTGGTGGCTTTCAATCAGGGACAAGAGGTGCCGGGCTGGGTCCAGACGGCTCGTGTCGTGACGTACCCTTTCACTGTGGAGCTCCCGGAACGGCCCGCTGAGATCGCCGTAGAGATCGAGTCCGACATGGCACCGACAAGGACGTTTGGACTCCACCCCAAGGAGACTTTTGCCCGAGTCTTTGCCGAGTTTCGCAGGGCAGTGCAGTGCGATGCCGTCTTCATTGCAGACGGCATCACGGTCTACGAGGACGAGGTCCCCGCCGGCCCAATCAAGCTCCGGGCCTACCGGCCTGGGAAGGTGGAGTTTGCCGTGGTGGACTACACAGAGCGAGGGCTCGAGACGGCCTACTTTAGTGCAGTGTCAACCTCCAAGGTGCGCAAGGCGTTGGTGAAGCGCTACCTCAGCAGGCACTCCGTCGACATCAGCGGGGTCCACTTTGAGTACAGAGGCAAGACAATCAGCATGGACCAGACGTACCTGGAGATTGGGCTGATGCCACAGGACGAGATCCGCCTAATGGACAACTAGTTGGCCTGGCTGGCCTCTGTAGCCCGGGAGTAGTGGCCGTAGCGGCGACGCGTCGACCCGACTGCCCGATCCGGCAGGTGTGCGCGTACCGCGTCGCGCGCCATGCCTGCAATTTGCCCAAAGGGTTCCACTACGTATCTTTTGACACCTAACCCACAACAACTCTCTGTGCCCTCCAGCCGATGTCCACGTCACTGCTAGCTGAGTTCAAGTAGGTTGCAAGTCGACTCCCAGGCTAACAGCAGCTCTCCCCTCAAGAAGAAGCGTGGCAGAAAGCCCAAAGGAGACCTCTCCGGGTCGCCAGCGGCCTCCATGTCTGCTGCCGTGGTGAAGCAGGGCACTCCAAAGGCAAGCTCGCCACTCATGAGGGTGTCGCCTTTGAGGAAGCGGATCCTGGACAGCTCACCGCTCCAGACGGTTTCGCCCAAAGGCGGCACCATCATGAAGCTTGACAACCCCAAGAAGACGCCCAGAAAGCGCAACTCCTTCTACACAAAGATCTCGCTCGCCACACAGAACAACATCCAGGCCATCACCAGCGGCGAGTCGATGGATCCCACCTTGCTGCTGTCATCTCCAGACAGAAAGGACTCGTCCCCATCCACACCAAACTCGTGCTTCTCCAGCATCGTCAAGTCCTCACCGCTCTACCATGGCTACTATGCATCCCCGGTACTGGCCTCAAGCCCTGGTAGACTTCAGCTGAAGCCGCTGGAAGGCTCTCCGCTGAAGAAGGTGAACGACAACCAGAGCGACGCCATTCCAAGAGACGTGCTTAGCGACGCTAGCATCGACATCTTTGACACAAAGGAGATCGAGGGCGTCTCCAGGGCCAAGGAGAACGTCCCTTACAAGCTCTCATTCAGCGTGGACGAGTACGGCCAGGCTCAGCTCACCAAGATCCCTCAGTTCAGGGCCTCGCCAGTGACCCCGGCAAGGCTCACAAGACACGCTTCGCTAACATCCGTACCGCACGCCGTGGCGAGAACCTCCTCAATGTCTGCGATTCCGACTCTCAAGTCCAGCGAGATGTTCATCGAGCCCTCGAAAGTGGAGCTCTTCTCAGACATCTCGTTTGGGCAGGACGAGCTCTTCCCGGACATCTCCGACGATGACGACGCTAGAAGCGCCCTCATCCGGATGGTGCGCCGCAGTCTTTGATGTTATGCTGTATGATTAGTTTGGGATGGAATAGATGGCTAAAGCGGGAAGTTTGTAGGCCTCAGTGGGTAGACCTTACTGGGGAGACAGCTAACTATAAGCATACAATGCCTCCAGCTAGTGGGCCAATTGGTCTACATCTTTAGAATAACATCTATTGCATCTATTCAACTTAGATGTCCTTCTTGAGGGTACCGAGGAAGGCAGCCTTCTCAGCCTTGGTCTGGAATCTACCCTTACCGAACTTGGAGGCAGTGTCGATCCACTTGAGGGAGACCTCCTCGAGGGCTCTTCTGGAAGTGTGGGTGTAGAGGGACTTTCTCAGAGTAACAATTCTCTTTCTGGTACCTGGGATAGAACCCTTGACAACGACAAAGTCGTTCTTGACCTCACCGTATCTGACAAAGCCACCAAGTGGGTTGATGGTCTTGACAGTTCTGTCGAAGTCAGTAGCACCAGAGGCCTCGTCGCCAGCCTTGCCAACTCTGTAAACCTTGTGGTTGATAGAGGTTCTGTGGTGGAAACCTCTCTGACCAGCTCTGGCAACAGTCCAGTTGACGTGGGCCGGGTGCCAAGCACCGATACAGGCAACCTTACGGAGACCACGGTGAGTCTTACGTGGAAGCTTCTTGGTACCCCATCTGTGGGTAACACCCTCGAAACCGTGACCCTTGGTAACGGCAATGACGTCAATCATCTCGTTCTGCTCAACAACAGTGTCGACGGTGACCTCCTTCTCAAAGTGCTCCTTGGCCCAGTTGACCTTGTCCTCAATAGAACCACCGTTGATCTGGATCTCAGCAAGGTGGGTCTTCTTCTGGGAGAGAGGAGTCTTGGAGATCTGGGTGTGCACCAACACTCTGACGGTGGAGGCGTACTTGGTGATTCTGGCAAGCTCACGCTCAATCTGGGTGGCGTCCTGGTACTTAGAAGCGTACTTGGTGAAAGCTTTCTTCTTGGACTTGTACCAGTTCTTGTAGAATCTTCTCTTGACCTCCTCAGAAAGGTGCTCAGCCCACACGGTGGTGAGGGATCTGAGACCTCTTGGAGTCTCGACGTAGCCGACAACACCGACAACAACCACTGGTGGAGTGTCGACAACAGAGACAGCCTCGACAACCTCACGCTTGTGCATCTTGGAACCTGGACGGTCAAGGTCACGCACAATGGTGGTCATACCAGCCTTGTAACCTGGGAAGGCAGTAAGGTGCACTGGCTTGGACTTGTCAGTGTCCTTTGGGAAGGCTCTCACCTTACCTCTGATGTTGGCAGCTCTCTTTCTTGGGAGGAAACCAAGGTGACCGTGACGTGGGGCTTCGTACTTTCTGTGCGACATGTTAGTAGTGTTGGATAGTTGAAGTGGTGAAAAGTTTGAAAACTTTTCAGAGTGGGCGCGCGAACGTGACTGCTGAATATTTGGGCACGGTACATCTCATACCGTATACGCCCAACACCGACTAGAACCGGAATCTGTGCACTCTTTATACATTGAAGAGGTCTTTAGTACTGTCTAGACTATCAAGAGTACTCTTTTCGCCTTTTTACTGGCTATAGTTGGGACTTTTGTGAGTATCCTCCCGCATTTCCTGTTGCGGACTCCCGGATTGCTGGAAATGTCCCAATCGGGCAACTGCCGCTTTGATACGGCGGGCTATGTATCATGGCTTCTTCTAAACGATAATCAAGGAGATTGTCCTGTGACGTCGAGATGACGTGTGGAAACTCTATAGCTTTGCTCCCTAGCAACTGCGGGCTCCTCGGGAACACAGCAGTCGATCGTAGTATTTGCTCCAGGAAGTGTCCAGCTTTGATGGTGACTATATGGTTGAATCATAGAGCCGATAGAGTTGACAGCTGGAGGGTGGCGATAACGGGCGAAGGGTACGAGAGTTCTTCTGCCGAGATCCAAGAACGTCACTTGCAGATCTTGCTGTCTCCCATATACCGGACGCACTCCGCATGTACGATGTGCTAAGAGGCCTTAGGGACCAGCGGAGACAAGGCGATAAGGCCCTCTGGGTGTTACGGGAGCCACCAATCGGAACCATGGCTACGAATTTCACCTCCTCTTATTGATCCCTCGCACAACCGGCTTTTCCCGCCATCCCTAGTGGCGGCGAGGCCATAATTGCTAGTGAGGGGTTCACTTTAAGGTTCCGGCGTTCTTAACGGCGAAGTTGCGAAACTCCACCCTCTTCTTCAGGTATCCTCCACTGACACAATTTGCCTCGATATCCCAGGATAGGTCCTAGTGTACGGCCCTAATAGTCCCCGCACTAAGGGAGTCATGGAGTCACGGCCACATGGCAAACGGCCCATAATTATGGCCCACAGTGTAGCGCCCCACCACGGCAGGCACGGCCAGGTGGTCACTATTGAGTCAAAACTAAAACAAGGCTAAACGAGTTTACCGGGCTGTGGAGTCGTATGGCCTGTTTGTGCCTCTGTACGTGACGATGACTCCAGTTGTTCCGGTGACTCCCCGCCTCCGGTAAAGCTGCGGAGAATACCGAAGCTCCACACCCTGGTGTAAAGGCCCTCCACGAGCACTTATTTGCTTCACAGAGTTCAGGCCTATACTCAGGCCTAATAGCAAGCTCTCAGCCTTAACTTAACACCGAATTGAACAAATTACATCAGAGGGAATCCCCGGGATCTGCAGGCGGACGCATGCGGTCAGCCCCGAAAAAGAAAGGCGGCTTCCCCCCACCAAGCTCGGGACATATAAAAAAGTGCATAGGCCCACTGGAGACAGGGCAAAGCATCTTTACTCCATATTCATGTACGCCTACGACGACCAATACAATGTGCTTCTCAAGAGGACTGGCACATCATCATCTCACATCCCCGTCTCCGCCATAGACTACTTCCAGTTTGACTTTGACGAGCTCCAACTCCACGACTGCTGGAAGCTTGTGCATAGACAAAAGATAAACGAGGCATTTATACCACAAAGCACAGACGTCACGAGGCTCGAGAACCTCTCATGGCGGCGCTGGACCAAGCTCAAATACTCGTTGGAGGAGGTGACGCCCGAGTCTGTGGACTGGTACAAGGACTGCGACATCACATGGCTCTACGGGCCACTTGTATCAGGGCAGAACTCGCTCACAGGAGAGTACAGAGCAAGAAACAATAGCGTGGATAGCCTTTCGTCCGCCTCCTCGGTGGAGAGCACGCCATTCTACAGCGATTCCAGCGACGATGAAGACGAAAAGGTGAAACCAATACTCAAGCACCACAAGCCTTTCGGCGTAAGGAGTGTGCAGAAGTTCAAAAAGAGCGTCTCGTTTGCCGACATGGTGCAAATCCGCTCCTTCTAGTCATGTCATGATAATGTAATTAACGATACCCTTTCTCCGCATTGAATTCTCGTACCAATTAGTCCTCGCTTAACCCAGCGAGGTTTCTCCCGAAACTCCGCTCGGGACTAAATGTGACATCTCTGAACTCAAAATGCCGCGGAGTCACCAAGACGGAGCCGCTCAATGATCTTGCACAGAGCTCTTCGCCACTGTGACTGATGCACGACAACTTCGACGCAGAATAGTCTCCGAACGCAGAATGACCTCAAGCACCACAAAACTCGGCTTGATGCCCGCCGTGCGTGTCCCTACCGCCACTAAAAAGTGGTGTCCGGGTGATGGGCCCCGCCCGCACACGATACCACCTTTTCAAGCCCTTTATGGAGGCTGCCACCAAGTGAATCTCTCAGTCAGTTTCTTGTTGTGGGATGCTTTAAATTCCGTAATTTTATGGTGTAAAAACCGTCTATTACCGCTTGTCCGAGTTAGTACCCAAACGCCGATTTGCAATACTCACACTTCTGATAACGAAATGGTATCCTTTACTGTTCTGGTAAGCCTTGCCATAGTTTTCAAAGTCAATTGGTGTGAAAAGTAGCGTCTGCCTCTTTTTGCGGGCCCTTAAACAGATTGGCGATCCAGCTCCTATTGTGTTGTCCCAAAAGGGAAGTGGTCCTGATACCGGCGGCGCACGATAAAGCAGGAACAGATATATAAGCCCTTGTCCTCTCATTGTCCCTTCTGCATCCAATGTCCGACTTCGATCCCCGCCTGCTTCCTCTGAACTATACCTCGGTCGATGGTCCCATGACCATCACCTTTGACGACATTGACTGGTACTTCCACACGCTCATTAAGAACGCCATTATATACGGCACCAGGTTGGGCGCATGCGCTACGGTGATGATCATCCTGTTTTTAGTAACCAGAAACAAGCGGACTCCCGTGTTTGTCCTCAATCAGCTGTGCCTCTTGTCGGTGGTGATTCACTCAGCCTTCTACTTTGCCTATCTGCTGGGCTCCTTCTCATCGTGCACTCTCATCTTCACTGGCTTCAGCTCTTACCTCACTCAAAACGATCTCAACGTATATGCTGCCACCAATTTCTTCCACTTCTTCACGATGATCTGTGTGGAGGTGACGATGGTGTTCCAGGTGAGAACTCTCTTCAATGGATCTCGCAAGTGGGTTCCTCTTGGTGTGATTGGTCTATCCACAGCCATTGCTCTGGCGACAATCGTTCTCTCCTTGTACGTCTTTGCCAAGTCTGTTATAACGACGTTTGAAGATCCAACTCTATCCTACACATCTTCCGCTCTCAACGCACAGCCTATTCTCTTTGCCTCGAGTGTCAACTTTATGTCGGTTCTGCTTGTTGGGAAGCTTGTGATGGCAATTAAATCAAGAAGATATCTCGGGCTCAAACAATTTGATGGATTCCACATCTTGCTGATCATGTCCTCGCAGACACTCATCATCCCCTCCGTGTTGCTGATTCTCTCTTACGCTGTGGATAGCCTATCACGGATCGCTTTTGTCTCCATTTGTACAAGCATTGTCGCCATGTCGCTTCCACTTTCCTCAATGTGGGCAGCTAGTGCTAACAACGCTCACACGCCAACATCTTCGGGACACTTCAGATACTCTCCTTCTGTAAAGGGTTCGTCGTACTACTCCGACAAGTCTGAGACTCTAAATACAGATGGGAAGTACCAGAAGGGCGTTTTCACTCCCTCCTCGGCTGCAGAGGAGGAGGCTAAACTCTACTGGCTGGACGACGATGACGATGGGATCCTGGGGAAGACTACCCACAAGATCAACGCCTAATCTGACACTCTCTCTTTCACAATCAATGTACGAACAATGACATTAGCTATTATTAGATCATAATTAGCGCCCTCCGTTAGAAGAGTCCATCCCCTCGGGTCGTAAATCATTTATCCTTCCAGAACGAAAGCATCACAAGCCAGGCACACAACACGTTGAGCAGGTAGTGGAGCCAGTATAGGTGTCTCACGCCGTACACAAGCGCAAAAAAGGCAAAGTACGCCAATATGAAGTATGTGATCTTACGTTGTGGCCCTGTTGCCGTAGGAAGGTAGCCCCCCTTTGTGTTCTTTCCAATGAAGGTCACCACTGGCAGAATGGCAAGGATGTTGTGGTGTGTAGTGAATGGCGTTCTCCACCGTACAGCCATATTATGGAAGAATACAACAAGCACTGGAGCATTCACGGGCACAATCCATACCATCAGGATCAGCAGGGACAGGTTGAAGTTTGCGATGCTTCTTTTTCTCGGATCGAGTTTCTCCTTGTGAATATAGTCACTCGCCATATGAGTCTTGACAGCGTTGATCACTTGCACCACTGTACAGACGACATAGGCGAACTGGTATGGAATATAAAACATCACGAAGACCAGAAGCAAAAAAGACGCTGCTAGTCTTCTCTTGTTCTTGAGAGAACCAGTCGTGAGATTCTTAACCAGTGCAACATCATTCGAGCCTCTCGAGTGAACCTGTGAAAAGCTGCGACATATTCCTATAACCCATGGTATAGCTAGTAGTACCCCACGGAACATGTAGCACAGCATGGCCACCACAGAGTAGGACATCATGTAGAGAAGAGGGGCAACCAGAAAGGCACTCTTGTCCTGAATTCCCAGGAAGTACGTATTGACTTTGACACCGGTGTCTCTGCTTAGCGCCACTGGATCAATCAGATGCAAGAGCTGCTGAATTGGCAGAGATGTGGAGGCGATGACCAGTAAGGATAGCAAAGCCCCAATCGCTAAATTGCGTTTAACAAGTTGTGATAGTCCCTCCTCGAAAGCTGGGAACTGCCCGCTTTCGTGGAAGGTCTTGAATTGCAGCAACAATGTCAGCAGGATCACAAATGTTGGCATGGATGCCGCTGCAAGCCTATAGCGCAATACCAGTTGTCGTAGTGATCTCACGAGATCCAGCTGAAGCGAAATCGTCATTTTTTCCTCAGTTTCCGGTGTATACAAGTCGAGTCTCAGTGGGTTGAAAGAGTCGTAAGGGGTATACGGGGCATTCGAATGGAACGAGATGTGTTTGGTCTCTTGTAAGTCCGAGTGCCACTTTGTCTCTACTGGGTCGATGTTTTGACTGAGGAACGATCCAGAAGGCGCCTGTACTCGCAAAGTGAAGGCGAAAAGCGAATCCCACACGTTGGTGTATGTTACTCTGGTGAGAAGTCCGGATGGAAGCGATGTGGTAACGCCGAAGAGAAGCTCAAAAAGCGAAGTATCAACGGTGATATCCTTAGCGGGTGATACCGCAGTGAAACTTTGCGGCTTGACAACGACGTGGCCATTCAAAGAGGAAGGCAGCTTGACCGAGTAGTAGTCCTTCAATTGATAAGACGATAGCGCAGTGCACTCTGTACCATTGCATAAGAACATCTCAGGATCGGATTTCGATAGCAGAGCAAGCGATTTGGCCTCAAAAGCGTGAGTTCCCGAGTCACCCTGCCATGTCTCCTCGATAGGGACCTCCTCCAGTACAATCTCCGCGCCAGCCTGTGACTCTCCTCGTAAGTGCTTTCTGAGCATTCCCATACGCTCATCCAAGGGTTTCGTCTTAGTGGGTGATTGAGGATCCACAATATCGAAGAGTGTGGATGCAATCACTTTCCGCAGCTGGTCGCACCATACAATGGCGAGGTGATCAATCGGTGTCCAGACGCCTGGGATCCCCGAGGTGTAGACTGTGAAGCCATGGCTTTCAGGGACGATTCCTTCGAGCGTTGTGTAGTCTGCTGGGAGGATGTTGTCGGGCATTCCGCCGGTAATGGACACCACCGCCACATCGCTCAGCCTCGCCCCAGCCACGCTGTGGCTAGTGCGGTGTGCTCCCCGCCAAAAGGCGTCTGTTGCCGCGTATATCCGCAGCACGTCGCCATCAAATGTGGCTGGTGCCGCCGCGTGTGGCGCAGCAAGTGTCAGGATCGTATTGACGGACCCCTCCACATAGTTGGGCAGCGTTAGCATCACGCGGGCAACGACTCCACCCATGGAGTGGCCAAGCAGAATCACCGAGCGGGTGTCCTTGTATAGGGACAAGATGAAGGTAATGGCATCGTTTAGGTACTCAGCCTGGTCCAGCATTGTACGGCCGTGGAAGGCGGTAAAGTCCTCGTTAAAATGAGCCGCGAAGAAGTCCAGGTTCTTGTCCTTGAGCTCCTCCTTGTGGTCATGAAACACGTTTGAGGCCTCTGAGGCAATTGACCTCACCTGCTTGAATGAGCCCGCGTTACCTGGGATGAAGAGAACTGGAATCCCACTGAGCCCGTACTCCGGCAGGGTATCCTTGCCCTGTTCTCTGTATAGATAGAGATTGTACTTTGTGGCGAGCTTTGTATGAGACGTGTCGAAGCCCGAGAGGTGGGCGTAGGAGGGGTACATGTAGATGGATCGGCACGTCTGGAGATCAGGCCCCGAGTTTGGCAGGAGCGATGAGTACGCTGTTAAAAGAGCCAGGACAAGCCCCAGCACTGTCCACACAGTGGGGCCCCACCGTGGTGCCATTGTAGCTGAGCAAGGTATCAGGATGGCAGTGGATGCTGAGGGTAGATGAAGAAGATGGGCCTGGGTGTAATGGATGGGCTGTGCGGTATTTTGATGATGCGAAGCGGCTTTGGTTCGTGTTTTTTCAAAACGGTGAGGCCACAGCCTGGGACCTGACACCAAAAAGGTGGCCAGGTAGGGATACCCAGCCCATTTCACAGGGCACCTCAGGTGCTTACCTCTCTTGTGTCTCGACATTGCCTCTATTATTGACTTTCTGGGCCCATTGGAGCTCTCTGAGGTAATTGTAAGCCACAGTATCATGGCTCAGTCGACTCAGCCTCTCTCACTACAGTAGAGCCAATGGTTCATGCAAGAGCTGCTAAGAGCTCCCTTGGAGCCTTGTGGTGTTTTGGGAGCTCTCCGTATAGCTGGAGGCTTTCCGTGTGGCTGGAGGCTCTCACGGTGGCTGTGCTATTGAGCCCCCTTCCAGACTGAGCCAATTGACGCAGAAGGTGCTATAACTACAATCCCACACTCAGAGAGCTCAGACAGAGTATACTGGAAAGCGATTGATACGTAGGATTCCCCTAATAAAAGCCCAGCCAAGGCTCCAGTTCAGCCATCTCGGTTTGTGTCTAAAACCGCGACGCGTAAACTCATCTCACTACATGGAACCCATCGAGAGCCATGGAGAAGACGGACAGTGAGGTTGTAGGGCGTGTGCTGTCGCTGGCCAAGAGGCAGTTCCAGTCTGGCAACTACGAGGCTTGTGTCAAGCTCTACACCCAGGCTGTATCTTACACTCGCTCACTGGACCAGGATGCCTTACGGAAGCTCAGACTCGCCTACGGCCTGAGCGAAACGCCTTCCTACCTACAGAGTGGCGAGCTGATCTACCATCCTAAGCTGGCCACGCTACTGGATAACAGGGCTGCGGTGCTGGAGAAGCTACGAAGAGTGAAGGAGGCTCTCGAAGACGCCTATAGCATGGTGCGCATCGAGCCTTACAATCCAAGGGGTTACCTCAGGTGTGGGAAGCTGCTCCAGCTGAGTGACGAAAAGAAGGCCTACAATGTCTACACTGAGGGACTACGAGTGATCCAGGATGGCATCAACCGCAAGATGAAGATCAACGACCATCTCCTGAACAATCTGAGGGACCAGCGCAACATTTTAAAGGACAAACTGCAAAAGAAGCTACACAAACGGAACCCAAAGAGGCAGGAGACCGTAACTGCACCTGCACCAAAGCCCAAGAAGATCAAGATTGCGGTGGATCCATTCAGCGTACTGCCACCTGAACTAGTGCTTACCATTTTGCAAAGTCTCACGATGCGGTCCATTGTTAATCTCAGGCTGGTTTCCAAGCTGTGGAACGATCTTGTGTGTCGTCTTCCACTCTATAACACTTTGTCACTCGTGAGCCACGTGGGATCCAGAGAGGTCGGTAGCTGTCTGAAAGCTGTGGTGAGGTCCAAGGTGCACTCCCGCAAGAGTATCAACAGCTTGAGTGTACCGTCGATCCGGCCCTCTGATGAGCGTCAAGTCCTCAATCTGCTTTCTAAGGCTGGAGTATCGATCAACTCTCTTGATATCTCGTTTCTTCACACCTCTCTGCAAATGTTTGTGGATGCATTGACGCCGTCGCTTTCGACTCTGAAAGCTCTCAAACTCAAGTGCGAGCTGACTCCCACTCTGGAAGTGGAGCTCCTGAGGCGCTGTCCACGTCTTGAGTCTCTCACTCTCATTCCATCGCCTTATAAGAGGCAGCCAGCTCTACCAAAGAACTACTCATATCCGTCCTCCACGTTCCCACTCAAGTCGCTTGTGATCATCGGAGACGTTGAAAATATCACAAAAAGGTACCCTGGTTTGCCCTTTCAGTACTTCTTCACAAGGGAGGGCCAAGGGAAGCTGCCGAACCTCCAGTCACTCATCGTTGTGGGCTACGACTTTGTCGATCTCAATGCGCACAACGGCAACTACAACTTTCTAATCCACTTCCCTAAACTAGAGACTCTTGTCTTTGAAGGTAACAAGGGGTATACTTTCCGCACAATGCTCATGTCGCACGACAGACTCGAGTTCAAGCTAACGAGGCTGGCTTTCAGAGAACGAGAGATTCGATACATTGAGGGACTTCAGCTATATGAAGATGTGTACCTCAAAAATATCTTCGGCGACTTGAAACAGCTCGATCTGACAGGATCGTCGATATCGTACCAAGGTTTACGAAGGCTCCTGATGGTCTCCAAAAGACTCACACACCTCTTTATAGGCATTTGTGGGAACATAACCTTCAAACGGAGCCCCTTTGCAGCGAGAATACCGGAGGGTGGCTTCTTTGACTTTGATGAATTTGTGCGCCTGTGTCCACTTCTCGAGGTGCTCTACTTGAACCAGGGAACTGACTTTGGCGACTACGCTATGGGAGAGTTTGCAAGTGCTATAGGCTCGAAAAATGGGCTCAGGCACCTGAGAGTGCTAGATCTCTCCTTCAACTCAGACATCAGCGGTTTCAAGCTACTCGATCTCATGAAAGTGACCAAGCTAGACAAGCTTATCCTCCATGGGGTGAATCTGGACATTCAGACGCTCAAGCTGATCGAGGCCAAGTACGTGAAACGCCTCGAAAGCAAACTTGACAGACAATACTGGAAGGAGTTTGGCGTCAACAGCTACAACCCGTTCTAGCATAATGGCATTACATCTATTCGTTCAATAAATAAGGGTGGATACTAATTGTCCTTGAAGACATTCTTCTTAGCCGGGGCAGCCCTCTGCATAGGCTTTGTCACCTTGAATATGCCCGAGCTCTTTGGAGCCCCAAACGAGATTTTGACAGGGCCTTCGGGCTTCTTTTCCACATCTGCTTTCTCCTCCTTTTCCTCCTTGCTCCCTATGCTTTTGCCCCTCTTCACCTGCTCGTCCAGCAGCCTCATACTCAGCATTTCCTCGGACTTTGAGAGCTTCTCCTTCTTGTCAGCGAGGATCTTGCGCATCACCTCATCGCTGGACTTGTCCACGTAGGAGATGTCCACGCCGTTCATGGAGCCGTCTCCATCGTCGGCAACCTCCACCTTGATGATGCCCTGGCTCGCGAGGTGTTGAACAAACTGTGAGAGTGAAGACCATCGCGTCGAGTTGAGGTGCACATGGCTCTTGTCCTGGATGATCTGGTTGTAGAATCGGTTGGCGTTGATGGCCTTCTCACCGTGGTAGTTCCGCAGACTGAAGACGAACTGGTTCTGGAACTCACGCGAGAACTTCTCAATGTCTCCTCTCCCGACACTGTTGATCTTCTTGATGTGAGCCTCGCTCCGGATGTGGCACTTGAAGCCGTTGTCGTCACGGCACTGCTTCTCGCACACCTGGCAGTACCACTTGAGCTTCTGGAGCCCTCGCATCTTCATCTGCTTCGCCACATACTTTGGCGTTCCGAACTCTGCCTTGGCCATGGTGCTGTCCAAGTATATGTACAAATTTCCGAGCTCATCACTAGTCGCGGAATTTGGCACATTTGCCACAGAGCCAATTCACTGGGGAAAAGATGTTTAGACAGCGGATCGCCAGTGCCTGGCAGTATGCCCGATTGCAGTATCCTCGTCAGGGCTATGCGACGTACCGCCGGTTTGGCGGCACTCAGAGCGCTACGGGACTCTCCGTTTTGCTGAATCCAAGGTACCAGAAGTACATTGGCTTCGGCATAGCCTTTGCAGGGACGTTCTACGTCTCCAATCTCAACGAGGCCCCAGTCACTGGCAGAAGGCGGTTCCTGTGGACATCCGAGAGAATGGAGAGGATGATTGGGGACCAGAGCTACAACCAGATGCTTCGTTCGTACCGTGGACAGATGCTGCCAGAGAACCATCCTTCTACACAGAAAGTTCGGTCGATCTTCAAGCGGATCCTCGCAGTGAGTCCCGTAGACGAGTCCAACCTGGACTGGAAAGTGCACGTGGTGCACTCGCCCAGGGAATCGCCCAATGCCTTTGTGCTGCCTGGTGGGAAGGTGTTTGTCTTCTCCTCGATCCTGCCCATCTGTGCCAATGACGACGGAATCGCCACTGTGCTCTCTCACGAGTTTGCCCACCAGCTGGCCAGACACACTGGTGAGAATTTGTCGAAAACGCCAGTGTACGGAGCCATGTCGCTAGTGCTCTACGCGCTCACGGGCTCAGACTACTTCAACAGGCTGCTGCTGAATGCCCTGGTGAAGATGCCAGCGTCCCGTGAAATGGAGACGGAGGCTGACTACATAGGGCTGATGCTGATGTCGGAGGCCTGTTTCAACCCTAGAGAGGCTCCCCGCGTGTGGGAGAGAATGACTGCGCTAGAGAAGAGAATGGGTGCTCACGTGCCGGAGTTCATGTCCACACATCCGGCCTCGGCGAGACGGATCCAGAACATGAACGAGTGGCTTCCGGAGGCGCTGGAGAGAAGAGAGAGGTCCAACTGCATGGGCGGGTTCATGGACCTCGGGCTGTTCTGAGGCGTGCAATACATTCAGTGCTATGGCGTGTAGAGGGAGTCCAGTGGTGGTGCTTACTGTTGATGGTGCTTACGGTGACTGATAGTGGTAACAGTTGGTGGTAGTGGTGTTAGTGGTGGTAGTGGAGTGCGAACTGCTAGTGGTGTAATTGTTAGTAGCTGTATCAGCGTGCGCGTACCGGCAGAAAAATCGATAACTAGTCATATACATCAAGCCTATCACAGCATAGACATAGACATGGACAAGCGGCAGCTCAACCCGCTCGACATCACCGAGTCGCTGGGGTACACGACGTACCGCCGGGACTCGCGGCGGCCCTGGACCAAGATGGAGGACTCGCTTCTCAGCAGCCTCGTGAACCAGCAGCTCATCAGTCTGGGGTACCAGAGCGGAATCCGGTCTCTCTCCTCGGCCTCGTGGGAGGAGCACTCGCTGGAGATCCCACAGAGAATAGACTGGGATGGCATCAGTGAGAAACTGCCCGAGAGACGGCCCAAGGACTGCCGCAAGCGGTGGACCAACTCGCTGGATCCCACATTGAAGAAGGGCAAGTGGACTGCCGAGGAGGACCAGAGCCTGCTGGCATCGTTCCAGCGACACGGCTCCTCCTGGCAGAAGATCATGCTGGACATTCCAGGCCGTACCGACGACCAGTGTGCGAAGCGGTACATTGAAGTTCTCGACCCCAACACAAAGGACCGGCTGAGGCCGTGGTCGCTGGATGAGGACCTCAGTCTCATCAGAAAGGTGAAGATGTACGGCACAAAGTGGCGTACCATCTCCACGGAGATGGAGTGCCGTCCCAGCCTCACGTGCCGAAACAGATGGCGTAAGATTGTGACGGACGTGGTGAGGGGCAAGGCCCAGGCTGAGGTGAAGCGGGAGATTGACTCGCTGGAGGGCGGGCTCTCCCGGATCGCAGAGCTCTCAAAGACGTTGCAAAAGAAGGAGGAGTCCGAGGAGGAGTATCCCTCGATGGAGGAGAGACCCAAATCGCCCAAACCGGTAGAGGTGAAGCCTGCAAGCAGCGAGGTGGACTGGAAGTACACGCTCAAGGATGTCTCTGGCCTCTCTGTGGCTTCCGGAGCCATCTCCACCACGGACCTGGCGAGGCAGATCATCGACACGGCAAAGCGCAATAACCTGAAAATTTCCATCCACCAGCACATCCATCACCACTATGCACAGAGTGGCACCCCTGAGGACTCGTCCTCCAACGTCTCAGGACCTCACGAGGAACTTCCAAACAGATACTCGCACTTCAACTACCTGCCTGCGATGGCACAGCCGCAATTGGAGAGTTCCTCCATCATCAAGGAGAGCGATATCCAGCGGCTGCTGAACCCGAACCGGCCCGAGAAGAGGAGGCTGTCAGGGTCCAGCAGCCACAGCCATAAGCGGCTCGACGAGGAGATGGAGGGTGAGGATGGCGAGATGGACTTCTGGGAGACGATGCGGTCGCTGTCACACGTTGTTAACAACAGCCCTGAGGGAGGCGAGCGTAAGCGGCCAAGCAGGCCGGGCAATCTCTTCTACAGCTCGCTGGCTGAGGAGGAGCTGGAGGATGACATCAAGGGCATTGTTCTGCCCTTCAATCCGTCATAGGTTAAGGTAATAGGGTCACTACGCGTAGTTCCAAAAATCAAACATAAGCCATTCACAAAACAAGAGCCATCCCAAAGCGGTCCATTACCGTCTCACAAAGTACGACGAGTGGGTCATCATCCCTACGCTCGTGTCGTAGACGTACTCGCCCGTCTCGAGGTACTTTTGCACGTACGACTCAAACTCCTTGCCTGCTAGATCGCCCTTGGGCGTCAGCCCTGTGTTTCTCTTGATCCCTGCGAGAGCAGTCGATACCAGTACGAGGTCAATGCCTATGTGGAAAGCCTTGCCGAGCTGCTGTTAGAGACTCTCCTCGTGATCCTCGCTCTACCTACAATTGTCATTGGAGCGTGTCGTGTGTGTTTAGTTGGTTATCTCATTGTGGGGCGCGAGAAAAATTGGCAGTTGCTCACCACTAAAGCCGCTAAAGCATGTTCCCACTAGCCAGGACCGTGCGGGCAAGACCTGCTATGCTGCTACAGAGAGCCTCTGTACGGTTCATGAGTGACACAATAGCCTCGGAGGAGGCCTCGCAAAAAGCGTACGGCTCTGGCAAGAGACCGATGACCATTGAGAGAGAGCTGCCCAACCCACTCAAGGACAGAACCCTCAGAAGAGTGCAGTTTGTCGGATTCTGGGTGCTCATGGGAGTCGCCACAGTGCTGATGTTCAACTACGAGAAGCAGAACTCGCCCATCGTCATCACCACGCTGCACTTTCTGAGAAGATCCAAAGTCATCAGAGACACCTTGGGAGACGAGATCGACTTTGCCAGCATGTATCCCTGGATCTCTGGTGAGCTCAACCAGGTCAAAGGTGTTGTGGACATCTCCTTTGACGTGAAGGGCTCCAAGCAGGCTGGTACGGTGAAGCTTGTGGCTGACCGGGAGAACCGCCACCACGACTTCTTGATCCACGAGTGGAGTCTCACAGTGGGGGACCACAAGTTTGACCTGCTTGAGGACAAGACGGTGGACTTCTCCGTGTGATGTATATAGCTATTGCGACTCTACGAACGCTTCCAGAGACAATAAAATAGATGTCGGTATCAATCCAGCACGTGCTGAACGCTAGCTACATGTTCAAGTCGTAACGTCGTTATGCCTATGTAGGCTCCCTATACTTTGGGTCTGAGCCCCTCAATGTAGGCTCGCTTGTTCTCCGAGTAGTTGGTGAACTCGTTCTCATACTGGTCCTCCTCCTGGATCTCCGTCTCGTTCTCCGGGCTGTAGTTGTTCTTGAGATCGTACTCCTCTTTGGTACGTTTTGAGTACGAGGGCGTGGGCTGTTGCAGAGAGCGAGCCAGCTCACCCTCAGGGCTATCCAGCACTGGCAAGGTGTAGAGGTGTTCCGTCATGTTGGTGATGTTTGTGTTGGATGAGTTGATTGACGAGTTTGATCCCATCGGCAGGTTGGTGTTGGAGGAGGATCTCGAGTTGCCAGCCATCGACCGCATCTTCTTGCGGTAGGCTGGGACGTAGCGCTTGGACGGCTTCTCAGACACCTTGCCGTCGTCCGACTCCGAGTGGTCAGACTGCTCTAGCTTTTGCTCCTTCAGCTGGTCCACGCTATCAAAGACCAGGTCCTGGTTGACGTTGTTCACGGCGGTGTCCTTCTGGTACTCAAGGTCCTCACGGTCAAAGCGGCGGCGGGTCTTGACAAAGAAGTAGAGCATCACACACGCAGCCACAAAGGCTGGAATGCCCACAGCACAACCAACGGCTATGCCAGTGGTGTTGGCCATGATCACAGGCGAGATAAGAGGTACACAGGGTTGGCGACAAGACTGGAATGGGCCTCGTCTAAATAAATCCTAGCGAACGGATGGGGCAGTACACCGGTACTCTTTGATCCCCTGACACCTATTGCGGTATCTCTTGCGATCTCTAGCCTCAAGTGCTTGATCTTCTTGGTACCAGCTATCGGCACCTGTTGCTATCTTGGGGAGGAAATTGTTTTTCGCTCTGTCCCGCCTAATGCTCTCCTGCGATTTTTTACGCCTCTGCTGGTAATTGTCCGCATTGGGTCTGTGTCGGTCCCGATAAGTGCCACTGCCTTCCGCATTCGGGTTTGGGGCTGCGCCACGTTTCGCCAAATGCCGCAAATGCAGCCGCTTCCGGTAATACTTGCCAGCAACTGTGGACAGACCACATCAGGGTCCGGCTGTTTCTGGCCAAAGGTGATCCGCTAAATTTAACTGGACAGCTAAGACGGCATCTGCCAAGGTACGCCCTAACAACTTTTCTTGAGTGGCTTTACACTGCCAGCGACTTTGGCACTCTCAACGTGGACATTCCCCTATGCCACACCAAAGGGGCGCCAGATCTCCCTCACGTCGTGGTGCAGATCTAGACCACGGAGCCGAGGTGTTCGGGTGTTCCAGCTCCTCACAACTCTATTCGTGCTTGCGAATTGCTGCCAGCTAAGTGGCCTTGTGGGCGAGATGGGCCCTCGTAGTCGGTTTACATATCCTTTAGTCCGCCAATCCCTGTGAGAAAAACCGAGTGAGGCTCAATCTAGCCACACATGCCGCTAGGGCCAAGACACTACCGTGGATCATCCACAATGCTCCGTTCCAGTGTGACTTCCACTCCTCCACCCTGACACAATTCCTAGACATTGTGGATCTGATCCGGTAGGCGCACGCTGCGTCGCGCACGCGTTGTTTACCACCACCAACAAAACATCATCGCTCTGTTGTGAAGGTTCTGACACGGCGGTTAGCTGCAAACTCGGTGAGTGCCATTGTCTTTGTCTGATTAATGATCCTGCGGGATTGTGGGACTCGGAGAGCCGCGTACTAACAAGCTAGGATGAAGGACGCTCCCATGATGGATGTCCCGAAACAGAGGCGACGGTCAAGTCCTCTGCAGCCGCTTAAAGAGCCGTCCCAGAGCCCAAAACAGGCTCGATCCATGGCAGACCTGGGGCTGGATATTGTGGGGATCGGGCTAAGTGGCGATAACAGAACAAAGGTGTTTGAAGAGGAGCAGGTGGACATCACCGGGTTAGAGTACCAGTTTCTCAATTACGACAAGACGCAGCCTCCTGCTGATGAGATTGTGGAAACTCTCTTCACAGAGCTTCTCAAGAAGAGCTCTTTTACGTCAGAGGCAAAACGCAATCTGTCACGTGCATCCATTTCGAGGAAATGGGCACTCGTATGCCACGACCACCATCAACCTGCACCAGTACCGCCCGTAGGCTACACACCCGATTGGTTCCTTTCACGAGTTAAGAGACTGGAAACCAAGGACATATTCAGGCTTGAAAGACTGCTGAGGCGAGACGACTTTCTGGAGGAGTTTTTACACCTCAACGGCCACGAGTTTCTTACGTGCGTGAAGCTTGAGGACAACGAGCGAGAAGCACTCGTGATGCACTGTTTCAGGTGCTGTCTCCGGTCCAAGAGAGGTGCAGACCTCGTATCACAGGAGTTTGGAGTGGTGTCGTATCTAGTTGAGACGCTGATATCCGCTGGCGCTGCTGGAATCAAGCAGCTCGTGTCTGACCTGTTGATCAATATCACACAAACCAATCGTCCTGTGGGGAGAAACAATGTGGTGAAGGCATTTGTACGATGCTCTACCCAACTCGACATATTTTCGCCCTGGCTCCACTCGCTTGACACGCTTCTCGAGGATGATAAGAATGTCTTTACGAAAGCTTTGAAGAAGGATCTCGTGGTTTCATCCTTACAGCTCGTTTTAGCACTCTGTGAGTTTTCCGCTTCTGAGAATGATACAAGGCTCGTATTGCTCAAGTTGAGGGAGGCTGGCGTCTTCCTGCTTTTTGAGAAGATGCGACTCATGGGTGACGCAGTGATTGATGATCTCATTGGCAAGTACAAAGCGTTACACGCAGTAACTTCGAATCGGGATTTATCGAGTGAATTGTCCAAAGAGAGCCCCTTAGAGACTTTTGCAGGCAAGGTGAAAGCTCGAGGCTCGCAATCAGAGCTCAAGGAATATATCGATAGCATCATGAAGACTTTTTTGGAGGTGATGGATCGTGACTCGCTTGCAGACTGTTCCAAATTTTTCCGGTTGGTGGACTCCTTGGTTTCACAAGTAAAGGACAACAGATTCTCTGCGGATACCGTTCTTGGTGTGACAATCCAGCAGTTGAAGGAGCAAATGACAACAGACGAAGTTGCGGTGCGGGCCATCGCTGACTCCAAGTCTGTTCTGGATCAGGTGCGGCTGCTTGAGGAGGAAAACGCAAGGCTCAGAAAGGATCGAGGTATCGCCGTATTGCCTGATGATGCTTTGCGCAAGCAAGTAATGGAGAAAGATGCTATGATTGCAGAATTGCGCCGCCAAGTGGTTACTGTCCCTATCAAGACATCTGTCAACAAGGAGTATCGGCGCCAGACCAACTCACTTTTGACATCGCTAAAACAGAGATCGGCTTCGTCTGTTGGCGTTGGCAGAAGAGCTTCCCTCATTCATAGCAAGTCCTCGCTGTCTTTGTTGCGATTGGGAGCTAATGGCTTGAGTGGGGTGGAGCCAAAAGGGATGTCCCTGTCTTTAGGTCAGATGTATAGCAGCTCCGATGGCCCTGGATCAGTTTTGAGTGGCACATTAGATGCATCAGGAGCATCTTATGGCTCAGGGATTGTATTGGGAGCCTCCAATGGCTCACAAGTCTCAGTGGCTTCTAGTTCGAGAGGTGCCGGTGAGAGATTTGATCTGGGCCATTCTTATGACTCCGGTGGTTCAGTCTCGAACGGTTACGGTGCGACGTCTGGTAATTTCAGTGGCCCGGTGCCAAATGGAGGGGTACAATTCAGTTCTGGAACCTCTTCTTCACTCGAACATGGAGTCAAATCACATATTGGCTTCGTTCAATCGGGAGCTGGTTCAGTGCCGCCTCTTGCGCCTCCACTTCCTGAGTTCCTTAGCTCAGATATCAATTTGCAGCCCTCACAAAATGCTGACTTACTTTCGACGGAAGCCGGTGTAAGTTCTGGAGTTAAGGCTACACCTATCAACTCAAGTGGTCCTCCACCACCTCCGCTTCCCGAGTTCTTCACAGATGTCACTGCATCCGGTTCCTCTATGAACGTTCCACCACCACCGCCACCTCTCCCAGAATTCCTGACAAGCTCTTCTGAGACATCGAATATACCGGAGCCTCCAAAGTTGCCAGACTTTTTATCAGATCTGAAGCCCAAAAATGAAGTAAAGCCTCCTCCGGCTCCAAAATTACCAGATTTCCTAGCTGACATTAAGCCAAAAGAAGAAGTGGACCCACCTCCAGCTCCAAAACTTCCAGATTTTTTGACCGGACTGAAGCCCAAATCTGAGGAGGTGAAACCACCGCCTCTTCCGGACTTCCTTACTGGCTTAAAGCCAAAAGAGACACCAACTGATTCCCCTGATGCTATTCCTGCTCCTCCTCCACTGCCACAAATCGCTGCACCATCTTCAAAGCTCACCAAGCAGAAAATGAAGCCAGAACAGATTAAGCAAATCACGGACTCGCTCACCTCTAAGAAGCTCAAGCAAATCCATTGGCATAACGTTGAGGTGGAGGAGACCTTCTGGAGTAGAAACAGCAGCATCAAAGTACAGGAGTTGAAGGAGCACGGAATTATTGGTGAGATTGAAGAGCTTTTCGCCGTGGGGGATCTTACACGCAAGATGTTGGCGGTGACTCCAAAAGAAACGTCCGAGCTTATCTCGTTTCTCCCACGTGATCTCTCTCAGCAATTTGGCATTAATCTCCACATGTTTGCTGGTCTTTCTGAAGAGGAATTTGTATCAAAAGTGTTGCGCTGCGATTCTGACACGCTTGAGGTGAGTGTGCTAGAGTTCTTCACCAGCAACGAGCTTTGTGAAGTTTCCGGCAATATTCTCAAGAGCTTCAAGCCCTACACAACAGACTTCAGGAAGAAGCCTCTCAAGGAGCCTTCCGAGCTGGCGAGAGCTGATCGGATCTTCCTTGAGCTCTGTGTTAATATGCAGCACTACTGGCGGTCTCGTTCACGGTCGCTGCTGACTCTACAAACTTACAAGAAGGACTACCTGGCACTGGTGGAACGACTGAACTCGATTGAGGCTTCTGTGCGCATCATCAGAGACTCTCGCAGCTTCCAGGACTTGTGTGTGCTGATTCGTGAGATTGGAAACCAAATGAACCGTAAACAGGTTGCTGGTTTCAAGATTGAGGATCTCTCCAAATTGAGCTTTGTCAAGGGCCAGAATAAGACGAGTCTGTTACATTACATTGAGCGTGCTGTGCGGAAGAGCTATCCGGAGATGATGGGCTTTGTGAAGGAGTTTGAGCTCCTTCAAGACATTGCTAGGATCCCTATGGATCAGCTGACTGCAGACGTGGACTCCTTCATCAAAAGCGTGGAGAATGTCAAGAGAAGTATGGAGTGTGGCAATTTGAGTGATACTTCCAAGCTTCACCCTGAGGATGAGATCTTAAGCCATCTCAAACCTTCGCTGCCCGGTGCCCTTGCCAAGTGTTCTCTGCTTGACGTTAAGCACAAAGCAGTGGTGAAGGACTTTGGCAAGCTTATGCGGTACTACGCTGAAGACTCTAACGATGAGCTTGCTCGGTCTACGTTTGTGCTCAAGTTTGTGGACTTTGCCAACGACTTCAAAAAAGTGCACAAGGAGAATATGGAGAGTGAGGAGAAGGAACGGATCCTGCAGAGAAGAAAGGATGTATTTTTGCAGGCGCAGAAGGCCAAGGAGTCTCGCGGCTCCAGCGATGACGTCTTGGATGGGCTTGTGAGAAAGCTCAAGAGTAGGCCTTCACGCAGAGTAAGCGGTGGAATCAGGACGAGAGAGTCTGAGAGCGACGACCTACTGGCGAGAACGCAGACCATGCTGAACGACATCAGGGAGAAAGGTCCCAAAGAGCAATGAGCATATGACAAATAATAGCATAACGATTCGAGTGTAGATCTATATGGTGAGTGCCCCGACCGCGCGTGCGCGTACCAGACGCGAAACGCGTCAACATCAACAAATCAAACTACAACTACACCATTTATATCAATTCTATAGCTCCAAGAATGTCGTTGCATCAGCGGATCCAGGAGAAGAGGCGGGAGCTTGAGAGCCTCGCGCAGGTGAAGGAGCTGGCGGACACACTTCTGTCTGAGCTCAAGCAGCTTGAGACTAAGCTCGATACGCTAGCAGATGGTACTGAGGGTATGTCTTTGCCCGTTCTCTACTAACTTCAGCCACCGCAGTGGTGATGTCGAACTGGAACCACATCATCAAGTCCGTTTCGCTCGCGTCAAGTAAGTGTTGAGGGAAGCCGTACTAACAGCAGTGAGCCTGGCCTCCTACACAGAGCAGGACTACGAGAACAAGGAGGAGCCGCCTCTACCGGAGACGCTGGTGAGGCTACGGGTACGTGATGACTAAGGCAAGGAGGTATATAACGGGGTTTAATAACGACTAATGAAGCACGGCAAGTAGTGGCTCGGGCCATATGAATAATACCCATCAGCTTGAATTTCATTAAAGCTCGCTAAATGGCTACCCCTCCACACTCATCTGGGAGTAGTTCACCACCTTGTGCTTGCCACTGGCACTGTTTGCCGTCCCGACAAGCCCCTTGATCCACTGCTCAAGCCCGTAGTCTGATACAAGAGCACGAACCTGGTCAATCTCGGCCTGGAGCTCCTTCTTCAACTGCGGAAGCTCGCCCTGGCCGATAAACTTGTACCTAGCCAGCAGAGCCTCGTCCGAGTCCATCGTGGTGATGACTCCGACATCGGGGAGAGAGATCTGGTAGTCGTTGTTTCTGACGTAGAGCTCATCGCTGAAAAATTGCACAAGGGTCTCATACAACACACTCTCCTCGGCCCTTTCACGAACGTACTCATCCGTCTTGTTCCCGCCCAAGATGCTGACCCAGTCGTCGCTCAGAATGGCACGCCGCCAGATCATCTTCTCGCTGGCGACTTTCACGGCTTCGTTCTCGCTAGCGAGGTGAAGAACCTTCAAGGCACAGTACCCATTGGCCCTTGTGGCAGTGGCCTTGCCATCCAGCAAGGTGTAGGTGTCTATGAGCTCGCTCACTGAGAGCGCCCTGTTACTGAGAGCACGTGCCAGGGCTCTGCGGAAGGCCTCTTTAATCACGACGCTCTCCTTGTACTGGCTGGCAAGCACCTCGCTGGCTGCTGAGACTTGGGCTGCTGCATCGGTGTCAGCAGTCACAAAGGCTCCGATTTGTGCCACGATGCCCTCCTGGGCCTCCGCAAAGTCGAGCTCCTCCTGGATATCCTGGACGAGCTCCTCATCCACTTTGTGGCTCGACAGGGCCGAGAGCTTGGCGATGCTGAGTTGCAACAGCCTGTTGGACTGCTGCTCATCCACCTTGGTGACTCCCAAAAGCACATCGGCAGCCTTGTCGTAGCTGCCATCGAGAATATCCTTTACCCACGAGACTCTGCCGTGGTCTCCCTCAGCAAAGAAGCGCTCCAGATGGTGGCTGTACTGGGGGAACCCAAACAGCAGCACCTGGTACTTGCCCGTCTGGATGTAGTAGCTGTAGAGGGTCTGCGCAAACTCGTAGCCAAACTTCTGGAAGAAGTAGTCGAACCGCAATTGCACAGTGTCATCGCCAGCCTCGCGGTCGTCCTCCGATATCTCCACGAGCGATTTGAGGTCGTGGTACGTCTCCGCAATGGCCAGCGCCTCGGCCTTGGCTCCAAACAGCACCAGGTTCTTTGTCCAGACCCCGCTGCGGGCCTCGTAGAAGGCTGTGGCTCTCTCCAGGGCCTCCTGCTCAGCCCGGGTTCTGGCACTGGAGAGCCAGGCCATCTTTTGCTGCAATTGGTAGAAGAGAATCTCTGCAAAAGCCACAGCGACAGAGGCATCCTGCGATGACGCCACAAACTTCTGGAAGAGCTCGTCAATCTGAACGTAGACATCGTAGGCTGTGAACCAGGGCTCTCCACCCGTCTGCGTTCCATCGAGGCCAAAGAGGCCGTACCGGAACTGCTTCTCAGCATCCAGCACTGACGAGTACACAAAAGTCACAGCCTCGCCGGAAACGTCTCTCGCACCGACCAAGGCCTTCAGAAATAGCGACAACGTCTTGTTGAGGCTGCTGAGACCACTCAAAAACAGCTCAGGGCCGGCACACTTGTCGAAGATGGTGGAAAGAGCAGCGTTCGCCGCCACCGTTTTGTGTAGAGTGAGGCCAGCCACAATCTGCTCGTAGTGGGAAACAAGGGCGATTTTGGTCTCGAGATCGAGCCGGGCCCCAAAGTTGGCAGCGGCGTACCTGAGGAGCCGCTCACACTTGGCCCGGCGAAGCTCCAGATGGCTGTCGAGAGAAGAGAGCCGTGGAGGCAGAAACGGCGACGTTGATTCCAGAATCTCGCGGGAAACGCTGAGGATGTCATCTCTAAGCTCGTCGTCGCCAAAGGCGATGTCGTCTGGAAGGCTGAACTCGATGTCTTCGCTATCGCCGTAGAAAACTGCCTGCTCGATATGGGTCTTGAGGACTCTCGCCGCCTCGTACGCCTCTTCAGGCTCGATGCGCTCCACTCTGAGGACTCCGGTGCCCGGCACTACAACGTTGACGGCTGCGTTCTGGACGAGCTCGCCGTCCTGCTTCCTCATCTCCTCGGCTCCGCACCCCACGATGCGAACGTCGGACCGCAGAGTGATGATATCCTCCCACTTCTTGAGCCTGATGTTGGCCTCGTGGTCTAGCACGGTGGGCAGCTGGGCCAGCACCACAGCGTTGGAGAAGACGATGAAAGCGGTGGACCCTGGAGCCGGCACAAACAGTTGCGGCTGCTCCGAGGCTTTTGTGTAAGTTTGGAGTCTGTAAGCGGAAAAGAGCAGCAGCCTATCGTGCTCACGGCGAAGCACAAACTGGATGTAGGACGTTTGTGACTGGGTCTCAACAGCAGCCAGCACGAGAAAGGCCTCCTGTTGCAAATGGGCCAGTGGAGCCATATCCACCACTTCGAGTCTCCTCTGGAGATCCACGCCGCGGTACTCGTCCTGGATGTGTTCAATCAGCACGGGCAGAAGCTCCTGCTCCAGCACCACCTTGGACTGGCCGTCACGAGAGCACGACCTCACCTGGAGGTGGCCGCCCTTGGTGATGATCGCCGCCATTCTCTCCTGGCCACTAACGGCGCCAGCCTTGATGGCAGCCACCTGCTTGCTGACGGGGGCTGCGCTGCTGAAGAAGGAGGCCTGGCGCTTCACAATCTCCGAGACGGAGAGCGATGCCCTTCCAGCCGAGTCCCTCAGCGATAGAAGCAGCACCCGGCCCGTTGAAGTGGCCAGAAGCACTCCAGCAGGCTCGGCACACTCGGCGACGGTCACGTGCTCCCTGTCTGAGAGCCGGAGACTGTGCTCGAGGCCCTTACGCTGTTGTAGCAGCCCGGCGGCCGAGGCACTGGCCACGTCCTCGTAGAAGCGCACGTGACCGCTGTGAGAGATGACAACCACTCCGGGATCGGTGGACCCGGCTCCGGGAGCCACCAGCAGGGCCTGCGGAGCAAACCCGCCATTGCCCGGGCCCACTGGCAGCGTTGTGGTGTGAGGGATCGAGTCGCTCGAGAGGTACTGCCATACGTAGACGGCCTCGCTGGTAGCCACGACGGCGTGGCCCGAGTGCTCGGAGATGCGGGCAGAGCACCCCAGCGGTGTCTTGAGGATGCTGGGGACGGCCACGAGCTTTGAGACGGTGTAATTGGCGTTTGCAGTGAGTTCCGTGGCGTTTCTGGTGTGCTTTTTGGGCTTCACCACTTCGCCTCGGGTGGTGAAGCCGCGTGGGGCAAACGAGGCGCCGCTTTTGCGCAATTCGAACGAGGTCATGCCAGCGGTGTGTCTTTTGCTTTTGCAAGGCCTCTTTCCCGGCGTTTGTGGCGTTTGCTGGGGGCTCCTTGTTGTTTACCTCAGCCAATGCCGCCAAATGCCTTTTTCATCAACACTTCGCGAAGCCTGAAAATTTTGTCATATACTTGCATAGAGCATCTCCTCTAAACTGCTTCCTGGGCCCTTCCTCTGGTACATCAAGAACTGGCTACTATACTGGTGGAGACTCAAAGATGATCAGAACAGTCAAGCCCAAGAACGCGCGCTCGAAGCGTGCGCTCAAGAACAAGGAGCCCAAGCTCATCGAGAACACAAAGACGGCACTCTTTGTGCCCGGCGCAACCAGCAACAAGGTGCTTCACGACGCCATGGTCGACCTCAGTGCCCTGAAGAAGCCGGAGATCAAGCGCTTCTCCAAGAAAAACGACGTCAAGCCCTTTGAGGACGCCTCCAAGCTCGAGTTCTTCTCCGAGAAGAACGATGCCTCTCTTCTCGTCTTCTCCTCCTCAAGCAAAAAACGGAAAAACAACCTCACATTCGTGAGAACTTTTGGCTTCAAGATCTACGACATGATTGAGCTTCTCATCACAGACTTTAAGCTCTTGCAGGACTTCCGCAAGCAGACGTTTGCCCTGGGTCTCAAGCCAATGTTCACCTTCAATGGTGGTGTCTTTGAGAGCCACCCTGTATACAAGCACATCAAGTCTCTTTTCCTCGACTTCTTCCGTGGTGAAACCACCGACCTCCAGGACGTGGCGGGACTCCAGTACATCATCTCCATCACTGCCGGTGACTTTGAAGAGGGGCTCCCACTGCCTGCCGTACACTTCAGAGTCTACACCCTGAAAACATACAAGAGCACCCAGAAAGTTCCAAGAGTCGAGCTCAATGAGATTGGACCAAGATTCGACTTTGCTGTGGGCAGAAGAGAGGGCCCATCGCCAGAGATGGAGAAGGAGGCTCTCAAGAAGCCAAAGCAGCTGGTGGCCAAGACTGTGAAGAATGTCGAGACAGACATGATGGGTGACAAGCTCGGAAGAGTCCACGTTGGAAAGCAGGACCTCAACAAGATGCAGACGAGAAAGATGAAGGGTCTCAAGAAGCGTTACGACCAGGTGGGCGAGGACTTTGACGATCCTGTGTATGACGATGAGCCAGCTGTGAAGAAGACAAAGCTGTGAGGTGGTGCATCTAAGCATTTTCAATTGTTCATGGTATGGGTATTAATATAGTCATCTTTGGTTTTAAGTTGTGCGTAGTGAGTGGATAAATACTCTGAATTATCAAGTCTTTAACGAAGCTAAATTCTAGATTAATGAGACACAAATCTCAGCACCTACGGATAAATCATTTAATCTCCCAACGGGGTCTTGAAAGTGGCGTGAAATCAACTTCAAGCTCAGGAAATGTATCTAGCCTTCAGAACTAACCTCTAGTGTACAATTTTGGGCATTTATTCGCTATATGTTTATAACATCCAAACACCAAAACGAAACACCCGGACCTAAGCGTACCATACTCGATGATGAACCCTTCAAGGTGGCGAGATATTAACGAGATTTAAGGGATGAAATGTATAGGATATAAGATACTATTCAAGTGCTTGCGATCCTTTTAAAAAGGGCCAGTTTTAACGGCCGCAGCGCAGTTCCGATCTTTTACAGTCAGGGTCCTACACTTGACAGGTGCCAATTGAGCCTTAGTGGCAAAGTTATTGAACAGAAAACAGATCCACTTATGTAACTGAATTTAAAACAGTCAATTCATGGCTCAAAGTGGGAAGCATAGCCTCGGGAATACCAAGCCGGACTTTGCTCGGCAACCGGCCGAGCCCCGAGCCCCACATTTGTAATCTTTCAATATAAATACAAGTGCTCTAAAATGGCAGTTTCTGATCAACTACACAATGTCTAAGGTCTACTTCATTACTGGCGCCAATAGAGGAATTGGTCTCGAGCTCGCAAAGCACTTTGCAAAGGACCAATCCAACACCGTCATCGGAACGACTCGCTCTTTTGACAGCGTCGCCAACCTTAAGGACACCCCCAAGAATCTGGTCTGGGTTAAGCTGGATGTTGGTTCGCAAAAGTCAATTGATGCTTTGGAAGCTCAGCTTGTCAATGTGGCTCCAGACGGTATCGACTACTTCATCAACAATGCGGGTATTGGGGACCCAGAAGCACTCGGCCCGACTCTCGGTGTGTCCAGGGCATGCTGGACCGAGCACTTTGAGGTTAATACGCTCGGCCCAATCATGCTTGCAGGTGTGCTGAAGCCATACTTGGACCGCAGAGAGACCAAGACCGTGGTGTTTGTGTCATCCATTTCCGGCTCCATTGGTGGCTTTGTGATGCCTACGAGTGCCTACGGTCTCTCCAAGGCAGCACTCAACTATGCGACAAAGGAACTGTCCGTGGTGCTCGGACCTGAGGAGTACACAGTGGTCTCGATCCACCCTGGCTTGGTCCTCACCGATATGGGCGATCTGTCCATCAGCATTGTCGCTAAAGGGTCACAGGAGGCTATCGATGCCATGAGAGCAGCAGCCATCTCGCCTGAAAAGGCTGTAGAGCTCCAGGTGGAGTTCCTCAACTCGCTCACCAAGGAAAAGAGTGGCCAGTACTTTGATGTGACAACCGGCAAGGCCTTGCCATGGTGATCAATAGAATGTGAGATTTGAAATTGCTATCTAGTATAAGCCTCTAGTTGCGGGATGCCCTGTTCCCGACAAGCCTCAGCAGGTTCCGCAGAAGCATCGCAATAGTCACCTTGCCAATCATAGGGACGTAGAGTGCAGCCTTCTCCTTCACGTCCGCATCAAAGTTCTTCTCACTCGAGAAGTTGACGACAACAGCACCGTCCTTAACATACTCCTTTGGGAACTTGTACTTGGGCGAGGGCACACCCGTCACAATCACGTCTGCGTTCTTCGATACCTCCTCCAAAGTCATCTCCACATCCTCCACTTTGTGTCTGTGGAGCTTCAGCCCCTCGCCTCTGGTGAAGCGCTGGACCCCTGTGATGTCCACAGAGTACACTGTGGCGCCGTCATTGGCCAGCAAGGCAGCCAGGGGACGGCCGACAATCTCAGAACGGTTCACCACAACAACCTGCTTGCCATAGAGTCTGTTCCCGTGGGGCAGAAGGGTGTTGTACACTCCCAGGTACTCGAGAATCTTCACCACGGCTAGCGGAGTGCATGGCAGAATCGACTTCTGTGTCTGAGCAGAGTCGAGGTATCTGACATTGTGGTACATGTTCTGGATGTACTGGTGGTTGAGGCCCTCGACGTCCTTCTCCAGAGAAACAACCTGCTGCAAGTACTGGTCCTGTCTGTTACCAAAGACGGGGAAGTACACCATGATACCATCGACCGCGTCGTCGTTGTTGGCGTCGATGATGGCCTCCTCAAGCTCCTCCTTGTCCACGACTCTCAGCTCGTAGGTGAACCCGAGCGACTCCGACGTCTTTCCAGTCCAGTCCGCGTACATCTTGGCTGCGGGGTCCTCGTTAGCCAGGAAGCCAACAAGCTTGGGGGATCTGCCCAGAGCCTTCACGTCGCTCTGCACCTCCTCAATGTAGCCCTTTGCAATGCCAGAGGCAAGAATCGTACGTCCCGCAGACATAACTGTTGAAGTTACTGAGATGGAGAAGCCCACGGGGCAGAAGTTTATGGCAGTTATGTGCCAATTATGCAGATGCCCGAGTCAGAATGTGGCCGCACCACACCCGCACACCCCGCACCACCCAACATGGCCCTGAGCCTATACGAGCAACAGGCTGGATCCATCGAGGCATAGATCGGCTAGGGGGTGTTAGCATTGGGACAGATCCACTGGGCACGACAAGGCACTGAGAATGGGGAGAAAGAGCTCTTCGCACCAGCCAGTGAGTGGACTCCGCACAGCGATAGGACTAACAACAGGAAATGGTGCAAGTGTGTAGGTACGATCCACACGCTCTACTAACTCCAGATAACGAGTTTGTGTTTGACGAGGGGGGCGGCAGACCGCAGAACCACCCGTCCTTCCTCAGAACGCTCTCCGGATTCAAGGAGAAGAAGTCTGTTGTTGCGGATGAGGTGAAGATGGTGGGAACAACCTTCTCCCACATGGGGCTCAACGAGAGCTCTTCCAGCGTAAATAGGAAGAAGCGGTCGACGCCACGTGACTCGGAGCAGTACACAGACCTGGATGACGACTGGGACGCCGATGTGGATAACGGGTTGAGGACCGTGCAATCAGCACCGAAGTTTGTCGAAAACAGAGTCACATTTGAGTATCCGGAGGTGAAGATGACTAGGCCCGAGTCATCAAGGGCCGACCGCTTCAAGGAGGTGATTGAGGCTCCGAACGTTGACATTGACAAGCTGCGGAAGATGGCGTGGAACGGGATCCCCTCGGAGTTGAGGCCCATAAGCTGGAAGCTGCTGTTGGGGTACCTCCCCACAAACTCGGATAGAAGAGAGTCCCAGCTCAAGCGCAAGAGGCAGGAGTACCTGAGCGGCATTAAGGAGGCACTGAGCAGGGAGAAGGAGGCACAGACATGGCACCAGATTGAAATTGACATTCCTAGAACCAACCCACACATTAAACTATACGGCTGCAAAACCACACAGAGGGCGCTGGAGCGGCTTCTCTATCTCTGGTCGGTCAGACACCCGGCGTCCGGCTACGTTCAGGGCATCAACGACCTGGCGACTCCGTTTTTCCAGACTTTCTTATCCTCGTACTTTGACGGCGACGTCAGCTGTCTGGACCCCCAAGTGCTTTCACAGGATGAGCTAGAGGCGGTGGAGGCTGACACCTTCTGGTGCCTCACCAAGCTGCTGGAAGGGATCCAGGATAACTACATCCACGCACAGCCCGGGATCCTGAGACAAGTGAGCGGGCTCAAGGAGCTCATCAACAGGATCGACAGCGAGCTCTACAACCACCTGGAGGCGGAGAATGTGGAGTTTATCCAGTTCTCCTTCCGCTGGATGAACTGCCTTCTCATGAGAGAGATGAGCATGCAAAACACGATCCGGATGTGGGACACGTATCTCAGCGAGACAAACGGCTTCTCAGAGTTCCACGTCTACGTCTGTGCTGCCTTCCTGGTCAAGTGGAGCGACAGGCTCAAGACAATGGACTTCCAGGAGATGATGATGTTCTTGCAGGATCCACCCACGAAGGACTGGACGGAGAAGGACATCGAGCTGCTGCTGAGCGAGGCCTTCATATGGCAGTCACTCTATAAGGACGCTGCTGCGCACCTCAGGGGTTGAATAAAACGGGATAATTAGAGTGGATCCACAAGGGAGGTGTAGCTTTGTATACGCGCTTTGTGAAAAATTTGGCGATGAGCTCGCTAGCACTAGAGCTAAATCCTGTTTGGAAAAATACCACTGGCCAAGTTGCCTCCGCGGCTCAACACATCCCGAACTCTACGGGCCATCAAGCCTAGAAGGAAGGCCACTCCCGAGGCAATGTATCCATTCCGCGTTGTTTCCCACCCCACATCCGATGTCAAACACCCCAGCGTGCTTCTACACACAGCTCAGGGCAAGCGGTACCTCTTTGGCAAGGCTCCAGAGGGCCTGCAGAGGAGTCTCAACGAGCAGAAGATCAGGGTCTCCAAGCTGAGCGGCTTCTTTCTCACTGGCAGGCTCGACTGGGAGTCCGTGGGCGGGCTCCCTGGCATGATTCTGACAGTGAGTGACCAGGGTAAGAAGGATCTCAACATCTTCCACGGCAGCAATGTGCTGAACTACATCGTGGCTACCTGGAGGTACTTTGTATTCCGTTTTGGCATGGACCTGAGGCCCAAAGTCATTGAAGACGGCACTATACACAAGGACGAGATTATGGATGTGAAGGCAGTAGTGCTGAGGCCTAGAGACGAGCCCGAGATACCAGCCGGCGACACGTCCGTGCTGGAGAGCATAATCTCCAAGATGTTCCCTCTTGATGTCGTGATGCAAAATACAGAGAAGGAGGACGTCCGGGCAGACCCTCATGTCCACGCCAGGCTCCCCAAGCTCCCTACGATGACATCCTCTACATGCTACGCAGTGAGCCTACACTCAGTGAGAGGCAAGTTCAACCCGAAGAAGGCGGTGGAGATGGGTGTACCGAAGGGCCCGTCGTTTGCAAAGCTGGCCAATGGCGAGAACGTGACACTCGCGGATGGGTCTGTCATAACTCCGGGAGACGTCCTTTCAGACCAGAGGGTCTTTGAGACAGTGCTATTTGTGGATATTCCAGGACCTGAGTACCTGGCTGCGGCGATGGCGAAAGAGTGGGGTAGCGTCGGGATGGTGTACCACTTTGTGGAGAACGTGGACCCACTGGGTGAGGACTACAAGGCCTTCATTCAGTCATTTGGTCCGGAGTGTATCCACCACGTCTCGCATCCAGACTACTGTCCCGACTCGATCTCCTTCAAGGGATCCGCCAACGTGATTATGAAGCTCAAGGCCCTGATGCCACAGCGGTATAATCTGCCCGAGTCCAGTACTGGTAGAGACGACTTCATGCTACAGGGCCAGACAGTGAGCATAGAGGCTACTGAGGCCTCCAAGAGGAACAAGTTCACACACGATAACTCTCTGGTCTCTGAGTATAACTGGGACAAGGCATATAACAGGGAGGTTGTTCCGCTCGGGCTGCCAGCATCCAAGGAGAGTGTTCTGGACATGTCTTCTGTGTCGCAAATGGTACCCACAGAGGCATTGAAGGACCAGGTTGAGACCATCACCTTTGGCACGGGCTCTGCACTCCCCTCCAAGTACAGAAACGTCATCTCCAACCTGGTGCGGATCCCTCACAATGGCGGGTACAGATCGATCCTGCTGGATGCTGGTGAGAACACAATCGGCTCGATGAGAAGAACCCTGCGAAAGGCCAATATGGCCCACTACATGCGCGAGCTGCAAGTGATCTTTCTCTCGCATCTACACGCAGACCACCACCTCGGAATTATCAGCATCGTGAAGGAATGGTTCATTCACAACAGCGAGGGCAGTCTCTACCTCATCACACCATGGCAGTACCGCCATTTCGTGAGGGAGTGGATCCAGGTCGAGGGCATTGACATCTCGAGAGTGGTGTACATCAGCTGTGAGGATTTCCTCGCTGGAAGAGTCCGTGAAGAGATTGCACAGGCACCATTGGGCGAGACTCTAACCACGATTCCATGGAGAAGAGATGTGGACTCAATACAGAAAATGTTCCAGGAGACTGGCATTAAAAAGTTCAGCACGTGTCGTGCCTACCACTGCGATTGGGCATACAGCTGCTCCGTCACGTACCACCTGGGCGACGACACTTTCAAGGTTTCGTACTCTGGAGACACGAGGCCAAACATGCTCAAGTTTGCACAGACTATTGGCAGGGATAGCGATCTGCTGATTCACGAGGCGACGCTGGAGAACGACTTGCTCGAGGAGGCCAAGAAGAAGAGACACTGTACCATCAACGAGGCCATAGAGGTGGCCAACGCCATGGAGACGAGAAAGCTCATCCTCACACACTTTTCGCAGCGCTATCCGCAGCTTCCAAAGATGGACAACACCGCTGTGAACTGCGACTTCTGCTTCGCCTTTGACTCGATGATTGTGCGGTACGGCGATATCGGCGATCAGCAGGCGGTGTTTGGAATGCTAGACAGAGTGTTTGCCAATGAGCAGGAGGAGGATGACGCGTGAGCTCATGTACATAAATGCATCTCCGGGCGCCATCTTATCTAATCAATCTAATCTACACCGTATCTCTCGCACTCACCGCATGATTTCGTACATTGAATACACTCACGAGCTAGCCTCGGCGAGCCGCGTGTAGAAAGTCTCCCACAGCTCCACCGCCTCCTTCTGGCTCTCAATGCTACTTTCCAAAAAGATCTCCACAGAGTTGCGGAAGTCGTGCACTCTCTCCACCTCGAACTTGGCAAGTTCCTCCTTGATTGTGTCACTCACGCTCTCAAACTTTTCCTTGGCACTTCTGTACTTGTCCTCCAAGTGTCCCAGCTCGCCTCTCACGAGGTCAATCTTCTCCGTCTGGCTCTTGTTGTACTTGACGTACTTGTCGAGTGACGCCTGCTTCTTACGCAGTTCGCTTTCGCTGTTGGCAAGTCCCACCATCAGCTTGTCGCGCTGGTCAAAGGCAGCCTTGATGGAGGAGATTGTCCGCTGGTACTCATCCAGCGTGGCACCTAGAGTCAGGGTGTCCTGTAAGGAGAGCCTATCCAGAAGCTCCTTGATGCGGCTTTGGGTCGCGGCAAACTCCTGGAACGCCTCAGTGGTGGATTTGGAGATCTCGAGATCCGCCAGAGTGAGAACTATGCTGGCAAACTCCTCAGTGACCGACGCCAGGTCCTGTCTCTGCACCACGATCGTCTCGAGGCTTCTGAGGAAGGAGCGGAACTGCGAGTCCAGCGAATCGATGTACGCCTTCTTGTCCTTGAAGTAGTCCTCCACCTCGACAATCTTGGGGGAAAAGGAGAATCCCAGCGACCCAAACAGGCTGCTGTTGAGCTCCTCGTGCTCTGTGACTCCGGCAGCCTTCTCGCGTTCTCTGGCCTCCGAGGTGAACCGCTCGCTCTGCAAGAACATGATAAAGTCCTGGTCCTCACACAGCACCGGGCTCTGTGCAATCTTCACGAGCATTCTCTCGAGGGCGTATCTTCTGCTCTCGATGAAGTCCTCGTTGAACCGGCCCACGGCCTGCTTGTCAGGCGGAGGCGGAATCACACGTCCGGGATGGGTCGCCTGGAGCTGCTTGTAGAGCCAGCGGAAGTCCCTGTACCGTCTGGAAACCACCGTATGGGGCGAATGGAACTGCGGCATCTCCGTGCTCGTTCTCACAGAGTAGACAATGTGGGCTCCTGTGAGGTCGCCCACCTTGATTGGGTCTCCAACCGCCACCTCCATCTTGGGCTGTGCCTTGGCCGGTTCCGGCTTGGGCTCCGGTTCCGGCTTCAGCGGCGTGCGGTTGATCTCAAAGAGCGGCGCCTCCGCCAGCTCCGCCACGCCCGGCTTGTCTGAGAGCGGAGCGTCGCCTGGAGCAATCGCCTCACTATCGCCAACGTTGAAAGGGTCGTCCTTCACGGGCTCCGCCTTGCGCCGGAGTCGAGGCGCTCTGTAGACGTTATGGCGGCGGAGCTTCGTGGGCGAGGCCTTGATGTGCTCTCCGTCAGCCTCAATCAGGCTCTTGCCACTGAAGAGAGCCTCGTCCTTCGTGGGAGACGTTACGCTGAAGGTGCTGAGTCCCGCGAGGTCCTTGGTGAGGTCCGACATCAGCCCCGAGCTTTTGGCGGTGGCCTCTGGCTCCTGGGGATCGGTCTCTGGCTCCTGAACATCAGCCTCAGCTTCAGCCTCGGGACTTCCCGGAGCCTCAGCTGGGCCATTGGCCGGCTCCAAAGGGGCTGCGTCCTTATCGCTATCCTCACCCCCATCGTGCTGGTCGTGGTCGTGGTCCTCGTCCCTCTCGGAGACGCCACCGAGCGTGGCAGCCAGCTCACTGGCAACGTTGATTGGGCTCGCACTCACGGCATCGTCCCACATTGGGGCCTCCAGCGCGTCGTCAGCCATGTGGTGGAGTTTGTGTGGGTGGGTATTAAATCGCGAATCGCAATTGACGACACTAATGGCCAAGTCCAAGGCGATGGCCAAGTCCAAGCAGCCGGGTCCAGTGGAGGGGAAGGACCCAGTGGACCCAATTGGTACCAAGGGAGTCCGGACATTTTCCCTGTGGAACATCTGGGTCGCCAGCGCCATCCTCAAGGTGCTTCTCTTTGACACGTACTACTCAACCGACTTTGACGTACACCGCAACTGGCTCGCCATCACCAATGCGCTGCCGCTGAGCCAGTGGTACACCGAGGCCACCTCCCAGTGGACGCTGGACTACCCGCCGTTCTTCGCCTACTTTGAGTGGGCGCTGTCGCAGCTCGTGCCAGCGACTGTGAGGCAGGATGGGTGTCTCGACATTGTGGAGGTTGGCCACTTCAGCTGGCCCACAGTGGTGTTCCAGCGGACCACGGTGATCCTCACAGAGGTGTTTCTGTACGCTGTGCTCCAGACCTACATCAACATGAGCGACACAAAGACAATCGCCTTCATCATTGCGAGCTCGCTCGTGCTGTCTCCGGGGCTGCTGATTGTGGACCACATGCACTTCCAGTACAACGGGATGCTCTTTGGGATCCTGTGTGCAGTGATTGTGGCTGCGAAGCACAAGCGGCACTTCTGGATGGCGTTCCTCTTTGCCGTTCTGCTCTGCTTCAAGCACATCTTCCTCTACACGGCGCCGGCGGTCTTTGTCTACCTGCTGCGTACCGAGTGCATCAACACCTCGGAGAAGAGCATCGTCAAGTTTGTGCGGTGGCGGAAGCTCGTCTCCCTCGGCGGAATAGTGCTGGGAGTGTTTGCTGTGGCTTTTGCGCCGTTTGTCTACCACGGCGTGATGCCCCAGCTGCTGGCCCGGCTCTTCCCCTTCTCTAGGGGGCTCACTCACGCCTACTGGGCTCCAAACGTCTGGGCAATCTACTCCTTCCTCGACAAGGTGCTCGTGGTGCTGATGAAGCTGCCCTACATCAACACTTTGCTGGCGCGCTTTGTGACACTTTCGCACGACGAGCTCGCACAAAAACTCGCCTCCATCAACACGGGGACGAGAGGACTCGTCCAGGATGTGCACTTTGCGATTTTGCCAGACATTACACCGAGAGTGGCGTTTGTGCTGACGCTTTTCTACGACATTTTGTCAGTGCTGCCGATCCTGCTCGAGCCGTCTTTCAAGCGCTTTGTGGGGGCCCTCACACTCAACGCCTACGCATCCTTCCTCTTTGGCTGGCACGTACACGAGAAGGCCATCATGCTGGTGATCTTCCCCTTCACTTTCCTGCTGACGGAGCGCAGACTGCTCCACTGCTTCATGGTTGTTGCCGGAGCAGGCTATGTGAGTTTGTTCCCTTTGCTGCCAAGCCAGAACATTGTGAAGCAGCTCTTCACTCTCATCTGGTTCATCATCTACTCGCTCTCGTTCAACGAGGCCTCGAAGCAGCAGACGGTGAAGCGGGTCTTCCTCTTTGACAGAGTCTCCACTGTCTACACGCTGTCGCTCGTGGTGCTTGTGTGGGGAGTCTTTTTGCTGGACATGTTCAAGGACCAGCACCCTGTTCTGCAACGGTACGAGTTTGTTGGGCTCATGGCGTACAGCGTCTACTGTGCTGTGGGCGTCATTGCGAGCTGGTTTGGCCTGAGCTGGCTCTTCTTCTTCGAGGAGAGCCTTTGGGGGGACGAGTAATCCGGTACAACTCCGCGGGGGTCATAAAGTACAACTCTGTTGGTATCATAAAGTACAACTCCACTGTTTTAATTAGTACAGCCGGTGCCTTCTTGATCGTAATTCATACAATGCTATAGTCTCCATCTCTACTCACTTTGCCCGCCTCGCCAGACACCGCTCGCAGAACCAGCTGCCCTTGGGTGCCCTAACAAGCCCTACACACCCGTAGTGATACCACTCAATCTCACACTCTGGGTCGTCACACGCCACCATCTCTCCAGCACTGGGCCCATTGCAAATGCAAAAGGTCTCAGCCTCGGGCTCGGGCTCCACCTTCTCGGGCTCCCTCACGGCTCGGGCCTCCTCCTGGAAGAGCTGCAATTGCAGCTTAGTGAGCTCAGCCTGCTTGAGGTTACGTTCGTACCGCTCATCCAGCTGCGCTTTCGAGGGTCTTCCCCTTCCATGCTTCTTTAGGGGTCTCGCAAGCTCTTGGGTGAGCCTCTCTATGAGCTGCCTCAGCTGCTTGGTCTTATGCCCATTGCCGACTCGCTTGTTATTACGCTGGGCATGCTTGGAGAGTCGCTCGCGCATCTCAACCTCGTTTTGGTACATCTTGTGATCGTGCTCGAGCTGCTCGTGCTGCTGAGCCAGCTGCACTTTGGCCATCTTCACCGTCGTGGCTATGGAGCGGGACTCAGCAGCCACCTCGCTGCGGAGCCTGTGGAGCTCCTTGGACATCTCCAGCACCTGTGGCACGTCCCAGCCCGTCTTCAAGAGAGCGTCGAGCTGAGACCGGAGCTCCTCGTACTCTCTGTTGAGCGACTGCACCAGCCACAGCTTGCGGATGATGTCCGAGGGCAGGTGATCCACAAACGACACGAACGCCGTCCTCACGTCAAATTCCGACATGGCGAGTGCGCTAGAGGCCGCAGTGTTTGTTTACGTCTGTCGATCTCGGGCATAAGTGGGCGCGCCGTTCGCGCACTTATGCTGGAATCCGGCACACAGTCCAGTTGGGGCTTTGGCGGGCTCTGAAAGTGGCTGGAAGGACATGATGGGCCTACCAAGGCCTCCAGAGCGCTTCCACACTGTTTTGGCGCCCTTGTGGGGGTTGTGGTGCGGGCGCTTAGGTAAGCGTCTCCAGCCAATGAGAGGCTCAGCAATTTTGCGAGTAAGTCGCGGTCGATGAGCGAGGCTCGACTAGTGTAGATAAAAAACTTTACTCTCGACACAACCACCTAAGGAAGCAATGTTCTCCTCCCTCAGAACTGCTGTCAGAAGCAACATCGTAAGTAGAAGGGCGGGCTAACGAGACAATGAGAGTGGAAATGCAAATGCGGTGGGATCGGCATCACCAGGCCGGGGGGAATGAAGGGTACACAAGGTGGAAAAGATGGAGAAGATACACTAAAAACGCACCATCACTCGGCAGGATCCAGACAATACTGCGAAGATATCACTACACCATTTTGACGATTCCAGGAGGGGAATTCCAAGCCCGTTGCAGAGTAGCCAATGAGCGGCTGGGAATTGCCGTGAAATCGATACGATCCCAACCTCACGCCAAATGAAGCCACATTGTCTCCAATTGAACACCACTAACATCAGAAAACGCTCTCGTCGGCTGCTGTTGCCGCTGCCGCTGGCGCTGCCCTGTACGAGGACTCTGTCTCCGCACAGGCCATGACCGCTGCCGAGCACGGTCTCCACCCACCAGAGTTCAACTGGCCTCACAGCGGTATGTTTGACACCTTTGACCACGCCTCGATCAGAAGAGGCTACCAGGTGTACCGTGAGGTGTGTGCCGCATGCCATTCGCTCGACAGAGTGGCCTGGAGAACACTGGTTGGTGTCTCGCACACAAACTCTGAAGTGAGGGCCATGGCTGAGGAGTTTGAGTACGATGACGAGCCAGATGACCAGGGTAACCCAAGAAAGAGAAACGGTAAGCTTGCGGACTACATTCCAGGCCCTTACGCCAACGAGCAGGCTGCCAGAGCCGCCAACCAGGGTGCTCTCCCACCAGACCTCTCCCTCATTGTCAAGGCCAGACACGGTGCCTGTGACTACATCTTCTCCCTCCTCACTGGTTACCCAGATGAGCCACCAGCCGGTGTCGTGCTGCCACCGGGCTCCAACTACAACCCATACTTCCCAGGTGGATCTATTGCTATGGGGAGAGTGCTCTTTGACGACCTCGTAGAGTACGAGGATGGCACCCCTGCCACAACATCCCAGATGGCTAAGGACGTGACAACGTTCCTCAACTGGGCTGCCGAGCCAGAGCATGACGACAGAAAGAGACTCGGTCTTAAGGCCATCATCATGCTTTCGTCATTGTACCTCATCTCCGTGTGGGTCAAGAAGTTCAAGTGGGCTCCAATCAAGACGAGAAAGATCAGATTCAACCCACCAAAGTGAGATACACATTCAGCTGCACAAGCGCAAAAGACCCTCGTCATGCATCACAGGCTGGGGGCTAGAGCCACCTGTTTATACGTTTAAGTTATCCAGTCTACTGGAAGTTAACTCATAGATAACTCGATATGTGCATGTAGACAATGCGTCCAGATTTTAGTGGCTTTCAAGCATTCATGTTTTTTGTTAGCCATGACCGAAAAAAAATAATTGAAAATACTCCGAGACGGGGAATCGAACCCCGGTCCCCCGCGCGACAAGCGGAGATTCTAGCCACTAAACTATCTCGGACGTCTTCGAAAATGTGAGCAGGTACTCGGGAGTAGCAGCAAGAAAAAGAAAATCTTACGTAAGCTAAGGTATAGAGTTCAATTAAAAGTTTAAGCAAGAACTCAAAAGATGTCAGAAAGACAAGGAAGTGGTCTAGAATGGCCTAGAAAGGACAAAGAGGTCCGCCAACACTTAGAGGTCAACTTTAATATGGGGCTAGAAGGGCCATGATGATTAATCTGGTGCTACTTATAGATTCAGAATTGAATATATAAGGGGGGGAATTCTCTATGCTAAGAGAAAAAAGCAAAACAGCTAAAGTTAATTGGATTAAAAGGTTTCAGATTGATACAGCGACCCCACCTCCTCACTAAGTAGATTCTCATCTTTGGCTCACCTCACAGAAATTTGTGAGCAGGTACTCAGTGGTAACAACAAGAAGAGGAAATCTTACGAGCCCTGGAAGGAGGCTAATTGAGGACACAAGGAAGAAAGTTGTGAGCTAAAGCGGAAGAAGGTTCGTTAACACCGCTGCACGAAGTATAAAATGAGGCTAGAAGGTCCATGATGATTAATTTGATGCAGGTGAACCCGAAGCAGGGACGACTAGCCATGCATAAAGACGAGAGCCAGCCTCGAAAAGGGAGTGAACCAGCCACAAAGGATTTACCGAACCATGATTGGTTACCTTTAATCTCCCTTATTATTTCAGAATCGAATATATAAGGGGACCCACAGATGGACGATACACGCCGACATCCAAAACTCAATGTGCAATGGCTGAAACCATTCGAACATGATGTGTGCCTATACGGCAATGCCACCGAAGTTCCTACAACTTGTCGAACAGAATATCGATGGAGTAGCTAATGCGGTGGGATATGACAGTTCGAAGAAAGATGTGTGAACTGGTTTGAATCAGATCCAACAGCCGAAATTCCAATCACCTGGAATCAATACAACAAGCTACCAGATTATCGGAGAGCATACTTGGATGAACAATTGCTCCAATTTTTACCGGATGACGACGAGGTCAATCCAGGTAAGCGCAAACGAAGATCGGCTCAAAGCTCGTCGAAGAACACACGCCAAAGGTCTCGTTGAAGAGACTACACAACAAGAGTTGAAAGTCAGAATTCGTCCGTTCGCACCATGCCAGGAGGCATGACTTTTCGAAAGGAAGGGCGGTGGAGCGACGAAGCCGTATTTGAGGAATACGATGAGAGTACACAGACACGAAGGCGTGTCTGTGTACTGAGTCGTATTAAGATAATACGCAGCCGTATTCGAGGAATACGATGAGTGTCTGTGTGACACGAAGACGTGTCTGTGTACACGAAGACGTATTAAGATAATACGCAGCCGTATTCGAGGAATACGATGAGTGTCTGTGTGACACGAAGACGTGTCTGTGTACACGAAGACGTATTAAGATAATACGCAGCCGTATTCGAGGAATACGATGAGTGTCTGTGTGACACAAAGACGTGTCTGTGTACACGAAGACGTATTAAGATAATACGCAGCCGTATTCGAGGAATACGATGAGTGTCTTTGTGACACGAAACTGAATCACGTAAAGCAGTGATCAGACTCCGATCTAAAAGACGGAGCGAGCTAGGTAGTCATGTGGGAATGACTCGCCACCAATTTGCGGATTGGAAAATCGGATTCAAGGAAGGTATCCATTTTTGGTTACCTTGAATCTTTCTTATATAATTCAGATTTGATTATATAAGGGGAGGAATTCTCTATGCTAAGAGAACAAAACAGCTCAAGTCAACTGGATTAAAGAATTCAGATTGACGGCGACCCCACCTCCTTCTCAAGTAGGACTCTAATCTCTGACACGTGTAACCTCACAGAAATCCGATGGGAATGTGAAGACTATCATCTATCTGAGAGTTTTGCTTTGGCCAATGTCGAACGTTGCTCTACGAAGGCACAAAGGTCTGGATCGGTTTGGTTTAGATCCTCTACACATTTAACATAACATAGATAAAGCATCACTCCTGGCCAAAGCCCACCGTCTCCTCCACCGCGAGCGACAGCTTCTGCTTCATCGCGTCGTAATCAATGTATGGAGGAAGGTCCACTCTGTTGAAACACGTGTGCGACTTGGGCAGCTGGTTGGACTCGCCCGCCTTCTCAATGGTGAAACGTCTAGGTCCGTCAGAGCCCTGAAGGTCCTTGAAACCATTCACAGGGATTCTCGAAGTACCCGTTGTGAATTGCAGCAGTCTGGCTCTCTGCTCGTTGTCCCACTCGCCAATGCACTTCCAGAACCACTGGATCACCTCATCGCTCTCCTGGTATCCTCTGTAGTCTGTATGCTTCTTCCAGTCCTCCACATCAATCTCGGCAATACCGCCAATGAGCAGCTCGAGCTCACGCTCGTCAAACACGTTAACGAGATCCTCTGGGATGAGCTCGTTGAACCCATCCATGAATGCACGGAACTGCTCCTCCACACACTTGTATATCTTCCACTCTGTAATGAGCTCCACGTACTCCTTCTTGTTCTCATTAGTCACCTCGATGTTACGTCCATCCGGTTTGAGGTCCACCTCACGCATCTCTCCAAAGCGCTCCTCCTCAGCACTGAACGTCAGGTCCAGAACGCCATTGATGTCGTTATCCAGCATCCAGTTCAAAGAGCGGTAGAACTCGGCATCCACACCTTCCATGTCCTGTAGCACAACCTTCTTGTGGAGCATCATCTTGTACAAGGCACCGACAAAGAAGGCATCAAGGAAACGTCTGTGGAAGACACCGAGTCCCACAACACGGCCAATGAACTTGAAGTAGTTGAGATGCTCTGGGTTGATGCCCGAGTTCGGATTGATTTGCAGCGTGTAGTTGTCGTGGGCCGAGTACTCAAAGAGACAGTAGAATGGGTTGAACATCTCGTGCGAAAGCAAAAAGAAGAACTCACGCGACACTCCACCGTAGTCCAGACCCTCCTCGCCTTCAAACTTGATCATCAGCCGCTTCTTCAAGTCCTCTGGAGTCTGTCTCATCATCTCCTGGTACGAGTCCTCAAAGATGTGGTCTCTTCTCACCTTGATGTGGCACTGTCCCGGGAGAATGCGGAGGGCCGGCTGCGACCGGAAGTAGATCACCTTGCGCCGGAAGTCACGCTTGTACTGTGGCACGTTCTGGTCCAGCGAGGATGGCAGTCTTGGGTCGTCCCACGTTGTCGTCTTTGTGTTGTGATCGACAAAGTAGACCCGCGCCGTGTTTGTGAGACGCATTTCCCAGCCAGAAGGAAGCGGCCCGAGCTGCGACACCGGCTGCTGCTGTACTGTGGTGTTAGGCCCATAGGTCCGGATGTACTGCTGTCTTCTCGGGTCGACCCACGTGGTGGTGCGGGTGTTGTGGTCCACGTAGTACGGTCTGCCCTCCGGGGTGAAGCGCTGCTCCCAGCCCGGGGGAAGCTCGCCGAGCCCGGCAGTTGTGCCTCCGGTCGCGGCCATCGACACTGCAGCGGTTCCGGAAACCGCCGGGGTCCCGGCGCTCGAGTTGACGGTGATGTTGGACACGCTAGGCGACTGCTCGTCGGGCAGCGTACGCCCACGGTGCTGTCTCCGCTCAGCATCCGTCACGTTCTGTCTCTGCTGGCCTCTTTCAGCTTCTGTCTGGTCTGTTGTTGGGCGTTTCCAGGTGGTTGTGCGCGAGTTGTGGTCCACGTAGTAGGTACGGCCAAAGTTGTCAGTCCGCCGTTCCCAGCCCGGAGGCAGCCGCCCGTACTGGTCTTCAAAGGAGGAGAGCTGTCTGGCCGCGTTGCTGGCGTTGGAGGTGCTGGCCGTAGTGGCGTTGGAGGCACTCGCTGTGGAGGCACTGCTAGCTGGAGTGGCACCGGCGCTGATGTTGCTGGTGGAGTTGCGCCCGCTATGCGAAATCACCACAATGATCCGCCCACTAACGACAACGTTGTCGTTGCTCTTCTTGAAGTCCCTCGTGACTGTCTCCTCGAAATTGGAGAGCGCAAGGTCGATCACGTCGCCGATGCGGATGTTCACAGTGCCGAGGAAGCCTTGGTCCTTCTTCTTGAACTTCTTCTGGTCAAACACCTGGATCGCCAGAATCGAGTTTTCGTTGGCCTGGAATGTGAATGTCTCGTTCCAGTATGGGTTGAGAGTCTTCTTGGCGGCAGACGTTGACTTGGTCTGAGCTCCGTCCACTGTCAGCACGGCGAACGGGTCCGGACTCCGGAACACGTCCCGCTTGTACAGCGACTCGGCCGCAACAACCTTCACCGTGATGCTCGTGTTCCTGCTGTTAGTACTGGTCCGATTGGCTGTGTAGAGAGGTATGCTGCTGGATGCGCAGCTGTGTAGTGAGACTCAGCATGGGATCTGTGGAGCCTCCAATGAGGTTTGATCTCTGGGAGAGGACTTGTGAACTTGCCCCTGAGCTTAGAGAGACGACATCTGACAAATGCACCATACTGTGGTTGAATCTGTGCTTCTGGAGATCTTGACCTGTACTCCTCGTAGTCTGTAGTTGTTGCCTTTTCCAACAGAGCGATGCCATATCCATGGCTGTACCAGCTAGATCCAGCACCACAGACTGGATCAGTAATCCACAATAGTGGCGACTCGCCCATGCTGATGCCTCAAAACACAATCTGTCACTGCAACAAGGCTTATCCTCGCCTCCCTATACTTACCCTGACATCGAGCCTCACGTGTCGGCTTTACGGATGTGGTTTCTAATAAGACACAATGAGGCCTTTGCCTGTTTAAACCGATACAGAGAACTGGCTGGTGTGCTATCCTGCCCTTGAGGTGATTAGCGCTTATAATGGCATGGTACTTTTGCTTTTCCGCTCGGTGACAAATCGCGAATAATACCGTATCCGGAATCGTGGCTGTGGCCAGAGCTACACACTAATCAACCCTTTACTACACCATTAGTCATGATGGATGATTGTTTCTAGCACCTGGTTCTGCAAATTGGAGGAGTGAGAGACTAGAATGGTTGGATCTCCTGCGCCAAATTGTTACCCCACCTACATCTGTTAAGCCGTTAATTGTATTCATTAATCTATCAAGCGTTAGTCATATCTAAGAGTCTAGTGACTCTCCTGTTTGTCCTCACTGCTCTCTCCGCTATCACTCATGTTTCTCTCAGCATCCTCTGAAGCCACCACACGCTCTATATACTTCTTTGCGAGTGGCGATGCAAGGTCTCTGTGGAATTTCTCAGGTCCAAGGATTGTTACAACCAAAGTGTAGATAAAGACGGCTCCTGTGAAGCACGCGATGACCTTGGCGTAGTCTTCTCTGATCACCACTCCCTCGTCGTTATAAGCGAGTGGCCAGTTAGCTGCGAGTCTGGTTTCAATGGTGGAGGATGCAGATGAGGCCAAGTTACCAATCTGGTAGGCCAGCCCACTGACAAGGACTCTTGCATCTGGTGGAGAAAGCTCAGAAAGGTGTGCTGGGATGACTCCCCATACACCCATCACTGCAAAGTAAAAGAAGAAGCCTGCACCGAGAACAGCACTGTTGGTATGGAGCATCATCGATGGGTAGCACATGGCACCGCCCAACACACAGCACACGACAATGGAGAGTCTGCGGCCAAGCACCTCCATAAGGAAGCCCACAAAGATCGAGCCGACAACACCACCGAGATTCGTAACAACAATGCCCACGGTGATGGCGTCCTCAGACCACATGAGCTGTCTTCTCAGCATAGTAGGAAGCATATCTTGCGACGAGTGTGCAAGGTAGTTGGAGCCAGCCAAGAGCAGAATCAGGTAAACGAAGAGAATCCAGTACTTTCTCACAGTTTGTCTCAACTCCTGGCGTCTCTCGCGGAATGTGAGCTTGTGGTAAGTACCCTCTGCAATTTGGTCCTCTTGGATGAGTGCTCTGGCCTTTAAAAGTCTCTGGAAGTAGACTGTCTCAGGAACAACGAGTCTCCAAACCACAAGAAGGAAGGGGAAACCGGCAGAGAACCAGAAGAGGGCTCTCCATGTCTTTGCAGTGCCCTCGAAGGCCTTCCAAAAGACAGCGGCAAAGACCATACCCCAAGCGTAGGAGGAGAAGAAGAGACCACTGAGGAAGGATCTTGCCTTGACGGGCGCATCGTCTAGCGACGTGGCAGCAGCAGTGGCGTAGGTGCCTCCCATGGCGACACCCGAGAGGGCTCTCACAGCCAGGAATTGCTGGTATGTGTTGCAGAAGCCCGTACCGATTTGCAGAGCACAAAAGAGTGCAGCGCACACGATGAAAGGCCATTTTCTAGAGTAGTGATCGGTCCAGAGGCCAAAGATAACAGCGCCCGAAGTTCTCACCATCAACACAGCAGAGAGACCCCACGTTATGTCAGCGGTGGTGACGTTCAAGTCCTGCGCGATGTAGGTACCCGAGACGGATGTGAGGAAGAAGTCGAATGAGGCACTGAACCAGGCCACCATTCCCAGCATGAATAGATTCCACTGCTTCCAGGTCATCTCTCTCAACGCCGGGATCGGGTTGACATCTGAGAGGTGCTGGAGGTGGATCTGTGCGAGCGACGAGAATCTCGTTGCAAAGTAGTGTTTGACAGCTGGGGCAGAGAGGTCTAGCGCGTCCTCATCCACCTCAGCCGAAGCCTTGAGCTCGTGGTGGAGCATCTTGTGATGAACCAGGTGGTCGATTGGCATCCTGGATGGTTGGAATGTGTGATTGATGGGGATCTCAACTACACTTGTCGGGCTCCTTATATAGAGAGATAAATAATAAAAGCGTGCTGCAGGCGGACGCCGAGCCCTGCACGCACACGCATTCTCCGGCCTGAGTGGGCAGTTCGCACGCCCACCCAACCGCTCTGGCACCACCAAGCATTATCGCCATGGTGCACCCACCCAGCATCATCGGCGTAGCCCCATGCGGCTTGTGCAGGCGGTAACCGCAGTAGCATGATAATGGAGTGGACTGACCGGACCCCGTAGTAGAGATTGCGCGATGGGGTGATACCAATTGTTCCGGAGTGCCAAGGCACCCCTTCGGGTGCTGGAACCAAAAGCAAGGGCCCAAAGCCAAAGCCAAAAGCAAGCCCATCCAAAAGCAACAGTGGCGAGATTGCAGCCACCGCCCCCATCGCTGTAGCCGCTTGCCTGCACCCCTAGCGGCGGAGCCCTAAAAGCATACGACTCAGCCGCGAACCACCGGCAAAAATTTCGCCAGCCGGAGTTAGTACTCACACCACACTACAAGGTGAGTGCTTCGATGTGCACCTAGATGATGAGAACACGTCCTAGTGACAGCTATAAACCCAGCTCTTCGACTATAATCTGTTCATGAGAAGAATCTTTGCCTAACGCTCTGATACGGTGCCTCTCTGAGAGCAAACTAACATCTCCAGGCCTTTTTTTCAATGGAAATCCTTGCCTATTTACAGTACTGTAGCTACCTCGTCTTCCCGCCAACGGCATTGAAGAGCACCACGTCGCCGTCCTCAATCTCGTACGTCTTTCCGTGCTTCTCAGGCTTCGCCTCACTTCCCCCCACCACGTTGTGGTGCTTCCACACGCTGGCACTGAGGAACCCCTTCTGCAGATCGGTGTGGATCATCCCGGCCGCCTCCGGCGCTGTGGAGCCTTTGCGGATGTTCCACTCGCGGGCCTCAATGGGGCCGCAGGTGTAGAAGCTGATGAGGCTGAGCAGTGTCTTCATCTCACTCACCATCTGGTCGATCGCCTCCGACCGCTGCAAGCTCTCCACAAAGCGGTGCTCGTGCTCTGCGCTGAACATCACCACCTTCTCTGTGGGGCTGTTTTGTCTGATCCACTCCTGGACATCCTCCAAGTAGCGGTTCTTGCCAGTGAGGAAGTCCTCCTGCGAAACGTTAAGCAGGTAGAGCGACGGCTTCGCAGTGAGGAACTTGTGCTGGTTCACCATGTTGACCTCCTCCTCAGTCCACCCCTGGTGGTTCACCAGCCGGCCCTTCTCCAGAATCTCTCCCAGCTTGTGTAAGATGGCAATTTCCGCCTCCGTGTCTCTGCGCTCGAGCGCCTTGGCGCTCTTGAGACCCTTCTTGAGCTTCTCAATCGCAGAGTCCACCGTCTCGAGGTCCTTGAGCTGTAGCTCATCGCTCACAATCTCCAGATCCCTCACTGGGTCCACGCTGTTCTCCACGTGTGTGATCTCGTCGCTGTCAAAGCCCCTCACCAGGTGGAATATGCCATCGACATTGCGGATGTCGTTGAGAAACTGGTTCCCCAGCCCTTCGCCTTTAGAGGCATTCCGCACAAGCCCTGCAATGTCCACAATCTTGAGGTACGATGGGAACGTCTTTTCGCTCTTGTAAACCGCAGCCAGCTCCTCCAGAATCGGACTGGGAACCTTGTACATGGCCTCTTCGGGATCAACAGTGGCAAAGGGGTAGTTGTTTGGGTTGCCCAGAGTGGACTTTGTGATGGCCTGGAAGAAGGTGGACTTTCCCACGTTGGCGAGCCCCACAATGCCCACACTGAGCTTGGAGGATGGCCGTCCCAGTGTGAGCTTCTTGGGCACTTTGGCTTTCTTCGAGGGCTTCTTAGCCCATCGAGGGGGCAACGTGTGGAATGGCCGTTTGGCGAGCATAGCACGCCTTGTTTTTTCCGCGAGATGCCTACATCAACTAATCCACTGAAGAGAACACCATGCAATTTCTAACGTCATAGATCCCGAAGGGAGTTGTAATGCTCACCAAGTGTGTAGGAGTGCTTGTAGTAGACGAGTTTGAGCTCGTCACCGCTGCCGTCCTCGTTGATCTTCAGAGTCGACCTGCCAGCCATCATAACGCTAATTGGGCAGTCGTACTCCTTCGCCAGTGCCAGGATCTCAAGATCGGACCCCCACGCGGCAGTGGTCTCCATCGTGTCCGTGTACTCCTTGATATCTTTCAGCGACATTGTCTCCTCGTCAAACAGATATGGAGTAAAGGTATCTGGATCGGCCCTAATGTGGTCACACGCCTTCTTTCTCAGCTCCTTGACACTCACCTCTATATTTTGCCTTGTTTTCAGCTGGTCTGCTATCGAGGCAAAGAGACAGTTACCATCCGGAAGAATATCAAACGGTTTCACGCCAGCAACACCGCATAGTTGCGAAAGATTGTCCTCCTCAATCTGCTTGAGGTCGGGTTGCAAATCAGCCTCTTCCTGAGCTTTGCGCTTCTCCTCATCAATCTGTGCCTGTCTCTTGGCCAGCCTCTCTTTTTGACGGTTACGTTTAGGCTTCGCCTCAACCTCTTTCACTTCAGGCTCTTTCACTTGTTTTACAGGCTCCTCAGGGCTATCCAGGGCCATAGCAGCGAGAAGCTTCTCCGGTGTAAGCTCATCGTCTTCGCCTGCTTCGCCACTGAGTGCCTTCAGCTCCTTCTCATGCCTCTCTTTCAAACTCAGTTCAAGCTCAGTGCACTTCTTGTTAACCTCCTTTCTCTTTGACTTGGTGGCCTGCTTCTTCATGCCAGTGATCGTCGCCACGAGATCCCTGCTCTCCTTGCGGTGTCTTGCCAGCAATTGCTCCTCAGTTTCAGACATTGTGTGCAATGAAGATGCAAAAAAGATTGAGACGTCAAAAGATCGAAATGCTGGTGACGCGAAAAAAAAACGACCTCGGTCAGGGTCGAACTGACGATCTCGCGATTAACAGTCGCGCGCCTTAACCAACTTGGCCACGAAGTCATTATTGAAATGTTTTTTAAAAACGCCGCGTGACACACTGGCAGGGGATTTGCGCGAAAGAAAAGACAATTTTTAAAGGCGCATCACAAGTGTGACATATAAGTTCAAATACATATATAACCTAACCAACATAACATAACATAACTAAACATTTACAAAGAGCTGGATCGTGCCAAAGTTCTGCTCGATCCCGTACACGCCTGGGTTCTTCCAGTAGTCGTTGTACGTTGAGAGGATTGTAACCTCGTTGTCCATCTCATCAAGAATGGCGGCGATGGCAATCTTTTGGTTCTCTGGAGAAGGCACGTTGCCGCCGTTTCTGACACCTGCCGAAGGGTATCCCGTCTCGGTGACCATGATGTCCTTACCGCCGCAAATTCTCTTGACGATGTCAACCTGGCCCTTCACGAAGGAGCCAGCAGTAGCAGCGGAGGAGTATGTGTCGAAGTAAGCGTGTGGGTTGACACCGATGAAGTCGATGTTTGCATCGCACAATTCTCTGTTGTTCTCAAAGATCACAGGTGGCTCGGAGGTAGTGAATCTACCGCTGTATCCGGCGCCCTCGATATCGCTTCTGACAGAGTTGATCTTGTCGATGAGTTCACCAGCAGAGACGTAACCGGCCTGGACAGCCTCGTTACCAATGGTGATGAAGTCAATAACGTCCCAACCATGCTCTCTGGAGTAGTTGATGAGATCCTGGACAGCGCTGTCGATGGAGCTAGCACCGTCCTGACTGATCCAGAAGCCCTGGTTCACCTTGAGGTCGAGGGCCTCAGCATTTGGGAGAACAGTGTTGATAGAGTTGCAGTCGGTACCGTAGACACGGATCTTGTTAACGCCGGCAGACTTGATGAGCTCAAGGTCCTGTCTGACAGTGTCGGAGTCCTTGCAGGTGGAGTCGCTGTTGTAAGGGGAGTAGACGAGAGCAGTTGGTCTTGCTGAGAGCAATCCGGTACCGGTGGCCTCTGCAACGGTGGTGGTGTGCGTTTCTCTGGTGACAGTGTCGCTTGCTACCACGGTTGCTGGAACAGTTGGTGCCTGGAGAGTGGTGGTCACTCTGGAGACAGTGGAGAAGGTACCAAGGGTAGGGACAGGAGCTGGAGTGTCAGCTGGTGTCTCGGATGTCTCTGGAGCAGGAGCTGCCTCGGTAGTTGGAGCTGGAGCCTGGGAGGTTGTCTCTGGGGCTGGAGCTGGGGACTCGGTAGTTGGAGCTGGGGACTCAGTTGTCTCTGGAGCTGGAGCTGGAGCGTCGGTAGTCTCTGGAGCTGGAGCTGGAGCTGGAGAAGTTGTTTCTGGAGCTGGAGCTGGAGCTGGGGTCTCAGTAGGCTCAGAGTCTGGTCCCGGAGCGAGTGTTGTTGGGTCTCTGTTGACGAAAGAAGTGAAGGTGGTTGGCTCTGCAAAAGTCGCATCTGTCAGAGTGTTTGTATATGTTGCGCCGTCTGACACGAGAATCTCCACTGTAGGAGCTGTGTGAGTATTTGTGATAGTGGTGTATGTATCTGTGACAGTGACAGCTGGTGCTGTGTGCATTCTCGTAACGACGATTGGGGCCGCCAGGGCCTGTTGCAGAGTAAAGAAGAAGGCGATAGTAGAGGCCTTCATAATGAATGACTGTGGTGGGAAAGTGTGAAAAGCTAAAGAATGACTGAGAACTGGTCTCGGGGGGCTTGAAGAAAAGAATGTGACGGTTGGTTCCAAAAGCGACCTATGGAACGGATTTGCAATTTATATATCCTGTTGCGGGCTGGTTGTCAATGCCCATATGCACGTCTATGCGCACGACTGATCTGGGCGCGAAGGGACCCCGATATGGCGAGCCAGCCAACTATCGTGCGTCAGGATGCATAACGAAGAACCATCGAAGTCTCAAACAGTTGAGGCACTGGCAAAGTAATCACGAGATGGTGAATCAAGCTGCCCTCTTCCAGAGTACTAACAGGCTCCCAGCTTGACTACATGTGAAAGGGGTTTGCTGGCCTCGCTGCCGCAAATTATCTCTTTAAAGATGACATCCCAAGCACTTGAGATGACACAGATCAGTACAGAATTTCAGTAGCAACGCCGTTGGCCAGGCAATAAGCCTTGGGGATGGCGTGCCCACTTGAGCCGAATCGGGAAGTTGTCATGCGCGCGCACGCAGATCATTTTCCCAAAGCGGCAAACAGCCAGCGCTGGATGAGAATCGGGATGGGCGCGACCCGTCTAGGCGCTCCGGAGGCTGGATAAAGTTATCGCTGACGTATGTGTCGTCCAAATCAGGATTGCGGAGCTGGTTACAATGTCCTCCAAATGCGGTTCCGCATCGATGGCATCGGAGGCACGAGCGCGTCAAATGATCCGGTACAGTTATCAGCTACAACGGCTCAAGCCTAAACAAACCATATATTTACCGTGGACCGGCAGCAACAACCTCTGGTGTTGCCTCGCTCGCGTACTTGTTGAAATTCTCAGCAAAGAGCCCGGCAAGACCCACCAGTTCGTTCTCCAACTTACCCTTGCTCGACCAAGCCTTGGTTGGGTTGAGGATTTCGCTTGGAACTCCTGGTGCGGACTTTGGAATCTGCAGTCCGAAGATTGGGAATGTCTCGTACTCCGCCTCTGCAAGCGAACCATCGTGAATTGCATCCAGAATGGCACGAGTGTACTTGAGCGGACATCTCTTACCACCTTGGGAGGCAGAAGCACCGGTCCAGCCGGTATTGAGCAACCAGGCATTGGCGCTATGCTGAGTCATCTTGTCTGAAAGCATCTGGGCGTACTTCATTGGGTGAAGTGCCAGGAATGGCTGACCAAAGCAGGCACTGAAGGTTGCCTCTGGCTCAGTGACGCCTTCCTCAGTTCCAGCCATCTTAGAGGTGTAGCCGGAGATAAAGTGGTACATAACTTGTGCGTTGGTGAGTTTCGAAACTGGTGGCAGAACACCTCTGGCATCACAGGTCAACAGCACAATGTTCTTTGGGTGTGAGTTGGCGTAGCATGGAATCTTGGCGCTTGGAATGTACTCAATAGGGTACGCACATCTTGTGTTTTCCGTGATGGAGGCATCGTCATAGTCAACAACTCTGTGGTCGTCGTACACAACGTTCTCCAGCACAGAGCCAAAGCGGATTGCGTTGAAGATGTCAGGCTCCTTCTCACCAGAGAGGCCAAGGCACTTGGCGTAGCATCCTCCCTCGATGTTGAAGACACCCTCGTCGGACCAGCAGTGCTCATCATCACCGATAAGCAGACGTGATGGGTCGGCGGAGAGAGTGGTCTTTCCTGTTCCGGAGAGTCCAAAGAACAGCGTCACATCATCGTCCTTACCCTGGTTGGCTGAAGAGTGCAAAGTCAGCACGTTGTGGTTCACAGGCATCAGGTAGAACATCACCGTGAAGATTCCCTTCTTCATCTCACCAGCGTACTCCGTTCCGAGAATCACCATCTCCATCGTCTTGAAGTTGATCTCCACAGATGTGGTGGAGGTCATACCCTCAGTGTAAATGTTTGCTGGGAACTGGCCCGCGTTCCACACAGTGAAGTCTGGCTCTCCAAACTCCGCCAGCTCCTCCTCAGAAGGTCTGATGAGCATGTTACGCATGAAGAGTGCGTGGTAAGCTCTTGCACAGATGACACGCACTTTGAGTCTGTATCTAGGGTCCCAGCCGGCGTAGGCATCAACAACGTAGACCTTTTCTCTGGTTCTGAGAAAGTCCGAGGCTCTCTCCTTGGAGATCTTCCACGTCTGCTCGGAGACCTTCTTGTTGACAGGTCCCCACCACACGTTCTTGGTGGATGTCTCCTCATCCACAATCCGTTTGTCCTTAGGCGATCTTCCCGTCTTGGAGCCCGAGTATGCCATCAGGGCACCGGTGGAAGAGATGGCTGTCTTCTTCTCGAGAAGGCCATCTTCGTAGAGCGTAGGAACCGAGGCGTTGTGGCGGAGTACAACGTCCTCGTGAAGGCCAAGCTTCTGGATAAGGGCAGCGTTGCTATTTGAGTAAACTTTGGAAGGCGACATGAGGAATGAGGATTGCAGAAGGGACAGCGGCACTTTATATACGTTTCCATAAGGTTTGTGTACCCCGGACTTTAGCCGCGCAGCTACTACCAACCCCACGGAAGGCTAAATGCACACACAGAAGTGCTGGAAGAATGCAAAGAGCTGGAATCGGAAGCTACAGCTTCCAACAGTGGAATGCCTGAGTTTGAGGCTTGTATCCACAGTGGTGAGCCTCCTAGACGAGATTCAAACTTGACATATTACCCCAGATTCGCGCCCGGGGCATGTCGGGACGCGGGTGCCCCTACCGCACTGAGGAGACAGCTACACCAAACCCACAACCACCAAAGCCAGCGATCCCGGGGAGCCTGGCCCCATGCCTAGCTGTTGGCTTGCACTACGCTTCACTCCACTACTAGATCTAACATTTTTAATCCCATCACTTTAGCTGGTTGTGGTGCTCTGCTCTAGCAACTCCGGGCCTCCGAAAGGAGCAACGGCGCGAGCCGGGTGAGCGGCCCGGGAGATGTCGGGACCCCGGCCCTTTAGACTCTACACTAAACGCCCCGGGAGCAAACCATACGTTCTAGAATGGATACAACGGATGCTTTGCCGTACAGAGTGCATTAGTGTGTAGATTACAGGTAGAGGGAGCCCGCACTTACGATATCTCTGTGCACCAGCTCCGTGGCCTTCTCCATCTTCTCCTCTAAGGCAACATTACCAATCGTCTTGGCTGCCACCACCATCTGCCTCAGCATCTCCTCGAGCCGTTTGAACATTCTGATGAGACTCCCCTCGTAAACGTCTGTCATCTTGCAAATTTGCGTAAAGGATGCTCCACGGCACCACTCAAACACAACCTCCATGAGCTCTGGTCTGAAGCTCTCAATGTACTCCTTCTCCACCAGCTCAATCTTACTCTCCTTAGAAATCTTTGCAATCTTGCCAGCCATCTCCTGCATCTGCTTCAGAGGCTCGGCTAGCTCAGGCTTCAACCGTGGAGTCTCCTTGGACCGCTCCTGGAACACAAAGCACGAAAGGAGAGCTGCACACTGCTCTGGAGTGAGCTCGTTGAAGTTACCGTTGAAGATGAGCTCTGTGAGAAGCAGCTCGTCTCCCGTGGAGATCTCGCATGCGACTCTACCCTTGAGCTCAATGACATCTGAGGATGTGGTGAAGCCCAGTCTTCTCAAGACACGCTTGCGGTGTCTCAGGTCGTCCAGCTGGATCACAGCCTGCGCCTCGAGGATCTTGTCCTTCAGCTCCTTGGACTCCTTCATCAGCTGTACCTTGGAGGTGTACTGGTCGTAGAGCTCCTTGAGTCTCGGCGAGAGCGAGAGCGGGTTGGAGTAGAGCTTACCCTCAAGCACTTCAATCTTCTTTAGCAGAGTCTTGAAGTCGTCGTCCTCAATCTTCATGTTCTTCACCGGGTCCAGTAGGGGAATCTCGTCTGGGAAGCGGCGCTTAAGCTCTTTCAGGCTCTTTGCCACTGTTTCTCTCTGCTGTGACGACTTTGTGTCCTTTGGCAGGTAGAGTCGCAGGTTGGCAATGCTCTCAATGGACGAGAGAGTCACTGGAATGACCTCAGTTCTGGTGTTTTCGCCCTCCTTGGCTGGACGAATCCCCTCTGGGAAGACTGGATTGAATGGCTTGATGAGGTTCACAGGGGAGTCTGCAAACATTGTAGAGACAAGCACACTTACAATGTAAGACTCGTGGTCCGCATAGGTCTCCTTTGTACGCTTGTTGGAGCGTTTCTGGAAGTCCACCACCACTCCCCAGTCGTAGTCTTGCTCACCGACTTTGATTTTCACCACACGGCCCCCCTGTAGGAAGTTCAGAACATGAGCCGGGTGTGTGATAACGTGGCGGACGTCCTCGTTGTAGGTGTCGAGCTGCTTTCTGATGTCGTAGTACTCCTTCACCAGCGACTCATCTTCAATGGCAATCTGGCCCAACTGTGCCTCAGTCTCCATCAGCTTCTTCTCCAGAAGAGGTACCGAGGTGGCACTCTGGAATTGGAAGAAGGAGTGCTCCAGCATAAACTCTGGCGAGATTCCCTCCACACGCATCAGGTTCAAAATCATGTTATAGCCAAGGTGGAAGGCCGAGTCCAGTCTGTCGGCTTCACCCTTCACCATTCCCTTGGCCACCTGTGGCTCCATCTTCTCGTCAATCATCATGATCACAATACCTCTGTCATCGAGTCCACGACGGCCGGCTCTTCCAGACATCTGGATGTACTCACCTCCAGACACCCAACGGAAGCCCTTACCGTCCCACTTACGCACCGAGGTGAACACCACAGTCTTGGCAGGCATATTGAGACCAATCGAGAAGGTTTCTGTGGCAAAGAGTACCTTCAGCAGGCCCTCCTGGAACAGAATCTCAATGATCTCCTTAAGAATAGGAAGAAGACCAGAGTGGTGGATGCCGATACCACGGCGGAGCAAAGGCAGGATGTGCTTGATCTGAGGAAGCTCTCTGTCAGCTTCGGGCAGGATGTCCACTGCATTGTTGAAAATCTTGGTGAGCGTCTCTCTCTCCTCATCAGTGTTGAAGTCCAGTTTACTCATCTTGAGGGCAAGCGACTCACAATCTCTTTTGGAGAAGGAGAAGACAATCACCGGGTTGTAGCGCTTGATCCAGATCATCTTCACAATCTTGTAGATGTCCGACTTAGACTCCTTGCTCACCTTCTTTTTATCCTCGGAGTTGGAGATGAGAGCCATGGCCTTCTGGAAGTTCTCCTCACGGAACGTACTCTTCTCATCCACCACAAGATGGATACCGTCGCCGTTAGCTGGGAAAAGATAATGCTGCAGTGGAGTTGGACGGAAGTCTGTGTAGACAACGTGGCAGGGCTGCGAATGCGTTTTACAGATCCATTCCGCAAACTCCATAGCGTTTGGGATGGTGGCAGAGAGGAAAACGTAGTGCACCTTGTCTGGAAGCAGGATGATGGTCTCCTCCCAAACTACACCACGCTCCTTATCACGCATGTAGTGAACCTCGTCAAAGATCACCCACGCCACTTCACGCATCACCTCCGAGCCACGATAGAGCATCGACCGCAAAATCTCTGTCGTCATCACCAAACAGCCAGCGTCAGGGTTGATTGTGACATCACCAGTCATCAGGCCGACATCGCCAAACTCGGCGAGGAGCTCACGGTACTTCTGGTTGGAAAGAGCCTTGATGGGCGAGGTGTAGATGACTCTCTGCTTCTCCTGCAACGACTGCGCAATCGCATACTCTGCCACCACCGTCTTACCGGCAGATGTGTGGGCAGACACCAGAACGGACTCACTACGATCGATACACGAGATCGCAGTGTCCTGGAAAGGATCCAAGGTGAAGGGATACGTTCTGGCCTCGTTGACTCTCTTGTGCTCGCCAATGGGCTTGTAAGGGTAGCCCGATGGGACAGCCACTTGGTGTCTCACTTGATGCGATAACTTCACCTTGCCGTCCTCCTCGGTCTTGGGCATCAGCCCACTCGAGGCGTTAACCTCTCTCTCAGCCTCCTGCTCAAACGTATCTGCCACCATTGGCACAACCTCGGACTTTTCCTTCTTGTCTATGAGCTTCTTCTTGCCGTTCTGCTTAGGCGATGAAGCCCGCTTCTTTGGCCGCTCCTTGATCTCCCGGTCCTCAGCCACAGGCTCCGCTGCATCCTCCACAGCTTCTGTGGGCAGCGGCGCACTGGGCACTTCGTCAAACACGGCAAAGAGATCGTCCTCCATTGGTGTTGTTGTGTACTTCTGCCACCAGCTACATGCTTAAAAAAATTCACTCGGTACGGCCACACCTCATCGGCTCTGGCAGCACAATAGCGCCGCCACCTGAGCTGTGTTCGGGAGAGATGTGAGCGGATATGATTGAGTAGGTGGATTTCTATATATGACAGCTTTTTTAGCGCAAAACGAGCCATTTTGAGGCTTCAATATCGCTCACAGTGTGTTTGCAGAAACCCGTTCCGGACTTCAATAAGGCGCGAGTGGTTTAGCGGTAAAATTCCAAGTTGCCATCTTGGAGCCCCCGGTTCGACTCCGGGCTCGCGCATTCTTTTTTTGCGTCCCCTGAATAAGTAGAGCACTGGGCCTTCAAGGGGCCGGGCCTCCAAGAAGTGTCACCCCTCACGTTATACAATGCCAACAGAGCATGAGATACCTCTATGGGTGTCTGCAATTTTCTTCCCGCCCCAGCGCCAAACGCCTATGTATAGATTTGTGACACAAAACGCTCCCAGCTCACTACCCTTTGCTATGCCGCTACCTGACGACGGCCAGTCGTACCTGGAGCTGTGTCTCCAAGACAAGATCGAGACTGGCACGCTAGTGGCCTCGATCTACGATGGCACTGTCTTCCAGCCACCGCAAATTCTACCCGCTGAGTCCCTCAGCCTATCCTACCCTCAGGCCTCGCCTCTCTTCAAGGGATACCACCACGCCACATGGAACGTCTCCAACGCCAAGCAGGCGGCGGCCTACTTCGTCTCCACCATGGGCTTTGACTACATTGCATACCGCGGGCTTGAGACTGGTTCCAGGCTAACCGCTTCACACGTTGTTGGCAACGGCGAGGTTGTGTTTGAGTTTGTCTCCGCTTTGCACGAGTCCAGTACCAACCCTGAGGAAAATGCCCATCTTCAGGGAATCCACAGCTTTGTAAAGAGGCACGGAGACGGTGTCAGAGACGTGGCCTTCAGCGTGAGTAGTGTGGAGGAGGTGTTTGCGCGTGCTGTCCAGGCTGGGGCGAGAGTGGTTCAGGCACCGACTCTGCTTTCCGATCTCTTTGGCAGTGTCAAGGTGGCGACAGTGGAGATCATTGGAGACCTGAGCCACACGCTAGTGGAGAACATCAGCTACTGCGGTCCCTTCTTGCCCGGCTTTGATCCCAAGACTCCTTCAACTTCCAACTACCTCGCGGTACCGCTGTGCAAGATTGACCACTGTGTGCAGAACGAGGACTGGGGCCGGCTCAGCCCAGCGTGCGACCTTTACCAGCGGCTTTTCGGGTTCCACAAGTTCTGGTCGGTTGATGAGAAGGACGTCGGCACAGAGTTCAGTGCGCTGCGGTCAGTGGTGATGGCGTCAGCCAACGAAGAGGTCAAGATGCCACTCAACGAGCCAGCAGAGGGCAAGTGCAAGTCTCAGGTGGAGGAGTTTCTCGACTTCTACAACGGCCCGGGCGTTCAGCACATTGCTCTGCTGACGGACGACATCATCACCGCGGTCAGACACATGAAGCTGCGGGGATGCGAGTTCATCGATGTGCCGTCGTGCTACTACGAGAGGCTGCTTCCGCGGATGCTTGCAACCGGAGTTAAGATCAGCGAGAGCATCAACGAGCTGCAGCACCTCGGGATCCTCGTGGACTTTGACGACAAGGGCTACCTGCTCCAGCTCTTCACCAAGCCACTCGGCGACAGACCAACGCTGTTCCTGGAGGTGATCCAGAGACACAACCACTCCGGCTTCGGCAAGGGCAACTTCAAGGCGCTCTTTGAGACGATTGAGCAGGAGCAGCACCGGCGCGGGACTCTGTACAGTTCATGAGACAGCATAGAAATTGCGGAGGACAGCCTCACGTAGCGCAAGTGTGGGGGTTCCCACAGGGAGTACTGTAAGGCGTAGAGTGATCTAGGTAGGATATATAGCGGGAGTCACGCGGCGGCCGGCGTTAGCACCGGCCCGAGATCCCCCACGCAATTGCATATATCGGCACCCCATACGCGGCTGGCGGGTCCCCTTGGATAGCCGCTCGTAGCCGAGCAATGGGGATTAATTCAATAGGCGCCAATTGGCTCTGCGAGGGCCGCCAGGCATCACTGCACCGAGTGAGCTGTTTCCCTACAGCGTTTCCAGGCCAGCAACAGCTCTTGTGTCTCGAGCACCTGATCCAGAACTGTACAATGGAAGCGCAGGCGGCTGGGGCGCGTTTCTTTTTACGGACCCCGTGCATGACATTGGCTGTTCTAGTGGCCAACAATGGAGCGACGATCGCAATGCCAATGCTCCGGAACATCTTTGCCGGTGCGAGATTTGTCGCAACTCTAAGCGTAGGCTACTGGGAAGGCCAGGGCCAAGCTGGAGCCAGGCTGGAGCCATGCCGGGCTGGTAGGGGGCTAGTTAGGGGGCTAGATGTAGCGGGGCCCTTGTAGCCACCCGGACTTTAGCTTCGGCCGCGTACGGCCCTGTGCCGCTTTGCACTGCTCTGTCCACCCAGAGATCGGCGCCTGTGGCTCTGACGCACTCGTATACTGTAGGCACCCCAGTCACTCCACCGGGCCGATGCGGTGGACCCTGATATAAATACTGCAAAGGCCGACTATGCGAAAAGCACAACCAGAGAAAACAACAAGATTACACAATGTCCAAGCTAGAGAACCCCTCGGATGGCATCGTCGAGGAGGACGAGGCCCCCGACCTCTCGTGGCCCTCGGTGAGACACTACATGGCGACTCGGATCCCCTCGCTGTGGGAGCTCCACCTCGACCACTACCAGGACCTCAACCCGGTCCCGGCCCTCAGAGACATGACGGCCCGCAACTGGTTCATGTTTGCCCTCGGAACACTGGCGTGGTGGTCTGCCTCGTTCGACTTCTTCCTCACGTCGGTCTCCGGTACCTACATCGCACAGGACTTGAACGTCTCCACCGCTGACATAACATGGGGCCTTTCTGCGGTGCTGATGGTGAGATCCGCTGGTGCCGTCATCTTTGGGCTCTGGACCGACAACTCGTCGAGAAAGTGGCCCTACATCACCACCGCCGCCATGTTTTGTGCTTTGCAAATCGGCACGGGCTTCTGCAACACCTACCAGCAATTCCTGGCTGTGAGAGCCCTCTCCGGTGTCGCCATGGGGGGCACCTACGCCACTGCTGCAGCCACATCGCTGGACGATGCTCCCGTCAAGGCGAGATCCTTCCTCAGTGGGCTCTTCTTCACAGCGTACCCGGCGGGCCTCGTCTTTGCGGCAGTCTTCTGGAAGGCCTTCAGTGAGACCGCCAAGACGTGGAAGGCGCTCTTCTGGTTCTCCTCAGGCATCCCGGCACTGCTGATCTGCCTCAGACTGCTTTTGCCGGAAACCACCTACTTCCAGAGAGTGCTCAAGGCTCGGGAGCTCATCAAGGCCGACCAGATCGCTGCCGGCACCTACGTCAAGCCTACCGCGAGCTCCAAGTTCCACAACACGGTGGCTCTGTGCAAAAAGTACTGGATCCTCTTCATCTACCTGGTGCTGCTACTGGCCGGGTCCAACTTCCTCACACACGCTTCGCAGGACATGCTGCCGACGATGATGAGATCGCAGCTGAGATGGTCCGAGGACGCCATCACCGTGGGCATCGTGGTGTCGAACCTCGGAGGCATCTTGGGCTCTGTCGCTGTGGGAATGGCGATGGAGCTTCTGGGCCGCCGGCTCGCATTGGTCATCTGCTGTATCGCTGGAGGCTGCTTCATCTACCCAGCCTTTATGCTCCAGACCAATGCCGCTGTGCTGGGTGCCGGCTTCATGCTCTTCTTCAACGTCCTGGGAGTGTGGGGAGTCATCCCAGCACACCTGTCTGAGCTGTCTCCGCCAGATGCCAGAGCCCTGGTTTCCGGGCTTGCCTACCAGCTGGGAAACCTCGCATCGTCAGCATCCTCCACCATTGAGACGAGACTCGCCGCCAACTGGCCGCTAGAGTACAACGATGCTGGCGTGGTGGTTAGAGAGGACTACGCAAAGACGATGGCGTGCTTCACTGGCGCCGTCTTCATCTACGCCCTCGTGGTGACGTTGGTGGGCCCGGAAAAGTTCCACAGAGACATGTCGTCGCCCGTCATGAAGAAGTACATTGCGAGGGTTGTGGAGGGAGAGCACGACACGGAGAACGTGGTGGAGAGCAAGGAGAGCCTGTCGTCGCACGACCACGACAGCCATACGCTCTAGGTTACGATAATGATACATGAAAGCCTTTGTGTGTAGCTATTGACTGAGTCCAGCTGGGGAAGCCTCTGCCATCTCCGAAAGGCCTTTGTGGTTCGCTGTCACTGCTGAGTTACGCGACGCAAAAGTCTTTTGTGTCACGAGGCTGTTACACATAATTACTGGACGCTACAATGTCCACTTCAAGTGGCAATGGCAAATAAAGAATTGCAACTGGGAGGATAGTGCACTAGACCCAAGATTAGGGCTTTCGAGGTCAGGGCCTTCAAGGCTTGTGCTTTCAAGGCTGGGCCTCCAAGGCTGGGCATCCAAGGCTTGTGCTTCCGATATCGGAAGCCCCAACTTGGCATCCAAGGCTTGTGCTTCCGATATCGGAAGCCCCAACTTCGCGATGCTCTGCTTGATCCGATTACAGCTACGAGCCTGAATGCGCTTCTCTATTACTTCTAAGCCTACTCGCGCTGCCCCGGCATCACCTTGAAGGAGAGGATGTCGTTCTTGCCAACGTCCACGGTATCGTCCTCGCTAACACGCTTGCCCCCCACCCGCTCAATGGCGGCGATTGTGACGTCGCCCATGATGTAGCGGGCCACCTTGCTCACAGGGGTGCCTCGCCGTACCAGCGTACAGCTCGCAAAGACGTTTGCGCTGTTCCCCGTGGTGAAGGTGTTGATGTTTCGCACAGTGTAGACTGGCACTAGCTCCAGCACATCGGCAGCCGCCTGGAGCACTTGCACGACCCCAGTGGAGCCGAACCGGTAGAGCACGAGGTCGCGGATGTTCTCGATCCGGTTCAGCAGCTTGTCGTCGAGCTCCTTGAGCTCCGGCACGTCCTCGTGGGTATCCACAAACTCAGTGCCCTCCTCGTATTGCACAAAGCCCTGCTTGGCGAGCTTTCTGAGGAAAACCTCGGTGATGGCACTCGTCAGCACAGCCTTGGTGTCCGGGTACTTGAGCATGATCTTGGAGACGTTCTTGTCGCTGTCCGGGTGGTCGATCTTGTTGAGCGCCAGCACAGTCGGGAACTTCTCCGCCATGAACGCCTTCACCACAAGCGTGATCTTGTCCTTGTCCCACTCCTCCAGCTTGCCCACTTCGGGCAGCCGATCCAGAGCCCTCGCAATCGTCTCCTTGTTGGCACTGTACCCGGCAAACTGCGTTGTCAGCGTATCCACCACGCTGGACTTGGTGGCTGTGTGTCTTCTCACAATCGACCCCCACCGCTTCTCGAGATTGCCCTCGATCCACAGCCGGATCTCGTCCTGGAGCCACTCCACATCCTGGAGAGGATCGTAGCCCCTCGTGTTTTTCCCCTCAGCATTCGTCGTCCCACTGACATCCACCACATGGATCAGCGCATCCGCGTGTCTCAGGTCATCGAGAAACTTGTTACCGAGGCCCTTGCCCTGGTGGGCTCCGGGCACCAGCCCGGCAACGTCCAGCAGCAGAATCGGCACGTGCCGCTTGCCCTTATCGCACCACCCGTACGTGGGCTTGCAAAGCTCCTGCTTGCCGAATCGGGCACAGGCGCACTCCACTTGCAAGTAGCCCGTGGCCTTGTTCGGGTCGATGGTGGTGAAGGGGAAGGCGCCCGTCTTGGCGGCGGCATCTGTGAGGGAGTTGAGAGTCGTGGACTTGCCGCTGGACGGCTTGCCGACGATTCCAATCAGCGGGTCCCGGGGCATTATGGGTTGAAATTTTTCGTCGCGTACAAGATGGGCCATAACTACGTTTCCGATTTTACTGGCGATTGGCTTTCAATTTCTGGATGAAGCCAGTGCTACTGGCTATTGGATGGCTACTAGCTATCAGCCACTAGCTACCAGCTACAGCTATTGGATGGCTACCAGCTACCAACTACTAGCTCTTAGCTATCAGTACTAGCTACTAGCTACCAGCTACCAGCTACCAGTACTAGCTACAACCTCCACTAGTTTACCGGCAATGGCTACCAACGACTAGCTCTTAGCTACTGCCCCAGGTCCCTACACACACAGACACCATCGTATATACACCTACTCCTCGAGCTTGGCGCGCTTGCGGTCGCCCTCCAGCTCCTCGAGCTTCCTCTTGAGCTCCCGCTCGCCATTCTCCAGCTCTGCTATCCTCGACTTGTAGAGATCGTTGATGAGCTCGAGCTCCGAGATGCGTGTTCTCAGCTTCGTAGCAGCATCCTCCTCCTCCTGCCCATTGGCGAGCGAAAACGCTGACGGATTCGACAGCGAGTGCTGAGGCCCAAACGAGGGCGACGAGTACGAGAAGGACGAGATTGGGTTCAGCAGCGAGGGCAGCTTGGCGTTGCCCGGGGAAAACTTCTCGTCCCGGGCACCCTCCCGGGAACTGTCCCGGGGCTTTTGTTCCTGGCTAGGCGACTCCCGCGGCTCAGCAGAGTCACGCTTGTCCTGGCTCAAGTTCTCCAACACCCCAGCGGCAGCGTGTGTCTGGAGCTGGTGCACTACCGGGTTCTTCGGGGTGGTACTTAGTAGCAGCGGCGATGTGATGGTTTGCAAGTTCTGGGCAAACTGGGTGGGGACTGAAGATGGGTGGTGCAGTGGCACCTGCTGGAGGTGCTGGAGATGGTGGTACATGAAGGGCGACTTCTTCTCGTTGGCCGAGAGCAGCGGTACGAGCGGCGGCGAGGGTTGTGGCGATTTCTTCTTGGGCTTCTTCTTGGACTCCTTCGCCTTGAGCTCCGGGGTGTTGGGCCCGGACTTTTGGCCCGAGAGCGCGCCGGTACCGGGATGCTTCACCCGGTTCCGGGACTTGATAACGTCCGTCTTGAGCGAGATCGGTCTCGGGCGCCCGTGAAGCTTCAGAAACAGCCCACAAGCATTGCACAGCACCTGGCCCGTCTCGTCTCGTCTCCACAGCGGCGTCGTTGACGTTTTGCAGTTTTTGCATGTGGGGCTCGAGATGTTGGACTTTGTAGTGGTGGCGCCCTCCGCTGTGACGAAGCTCGTGGACTTGGCGTTGGGGTAGACAACTTTTTCCGGTGGTGAGGGTGCTGCCGTGGCAGGGGCCGTGGCATTGGCCTTCTCGTAAGTCGGCACCGACGACGCTGATGTGGGAGCTGTGGACACTGTGGAGGTGGAAGTGGTGGAAGACGGCGCCGTAGATGAGGCCGGGGTCGGCACTGTGGATGGAGCGACGGCATGTGGGTGCACCTGGCTCATGGGCGGCAGTTGCGACTGGACGTCGGACATGGCACTTATCAATCTTATCTGATGTGCTTATCTCGAGATGTGCTGTCGGGTGCGATCGAGCATAAGCCAGCGAGTGTGGTTGTTTTTGTGGTGTGGGTGGTCTTGTGTAGAGAGTGCGAGAGTCTTGTCGGTGGGTTGGATATTTCAGAGATAGCTGCGTAGTACTTATCACCCTTGCTTATCTGGAAAATTTTTTTGGCAGTCTCGATCTCGACTCATCCCGGGGAAAGCGCGGCACTATCGGGAAAGGCAACAACGGCCCGATTAGGAAGGTTGCTCGATAAGGACGCGTGCCCAGGTGTACCGTGCGCCGCAGTAAAGCTGGGCACGCCAAATTGTCAGCTGACTAAGACCGCCTTTATGGCCCATCGTATATATATAGTTGATGGAGAGGCGCCTTGTAGAGTAGCCATGTCCTTCCACTACAGCGTTGAGTCGTACGACTTCCACACCTACTTCAAGCTCGACGACCCAGCAGAGGTGGAGTTTGCCCTCGGGTTCAAGGCCTCGATAGAGGAGCAGTTTGCAGACGAGCTCAAGCAGGGCCAGTGCAGGCTCTTCAAAACGTACATGGAGCAATTGGGACCCCACCCAGACGGGTACGGAATGTTCGAGGCAGACACAAGATCCCCACAGACTTTTTTGAAGCTGCTAAACTACTACCAGACTCATCACAAGAAGCTCTCAGTGCTCGTGCATCCCAGAACTGACAAGGGCGACCGTATTGACCACACCGAGTTTGCACTGTGGCTGGGTACCAAGATGCCGCTGAAGCTCGAGCTTCTGAAGGACTAGATGTATATGCATGTTATTTAGTCGCCGCAGCCATGTAATTGGACCTAAATGCTTTGGCGAGGGTCTCGCCTGATCTTACGATGCACGCATGCCAAAGGTGCGTCCACATATATATCGGCTCGTCCCCATTGTAATTGTAGCCATTGTCCCACCATTGCTCTCTATTGTCTACACCTCCATGAGCTTCACACCATCCCCTGACACTGGCGTCACATGGCGCTTCAAGACTCTCTACGCGCGGCACCTGCGACTCTCGAGACTGGAGGTGATGGAGGAGGTGGAGCCCTTGCACCCGGAGCTTGAGAAGCTAAAGAGAGAAACCTCCAGAATATCATACGCCAGCTCCTCCTCCAGCTCACGAGCCGCAGTCTCCCTGACAAGACACAGCACCAAGGCGACGTCGATTGTGTCTGAGGCCTCGGAGGTGTTTGCCAACTCTCCAATCCACCTCAGAACAAAGAGAAATACCGAGGCGGAGGCGGTGCTTCCCACAGCTTAGGCACTATGCATGCAATTTGGGATATTGGCGCCATCTCTCGGTGCGGATTGTGGAATGTTGGACGGGAATGTGTGCTCAGGGGACATCTGAGCAGTGGCTTCGGGAATACAGAATGGGTTCTTGGTCTGTAGAGTGGTAGCTTGCAAAGAGTCAAAAGACCATAAAAGGTAAAAAAAGAAGTCTCCCGGGGGCGAGTCGAACGCCCGATCTCCAGATTACTTTTTAACATTACAGTCTGACGCCTTAAACCAACTTGGCGACCGAGAGGATTTCGCGGCAGCCTTTTTCGAGCCCAATGCCATGATAGGTGCTTTGCTAAATGAGATTTCTGAGGTATCAATCAGCACAACTTCAGAGTACAAGCCCTAACAATAAAATCACATCAAGTATTAAACAGGAGCACGGCAACTAAAGGCTGTAGGAGCGCCGTCCGCGCTGTAGGTATCCACCATATCGATCACACTGCCAACAACGCCAATTATCGCCAGAATAACGGCTAGCACGCCCAGAACAAGGTGCCACGTGTTCCACGTCCAGTGAGGCTTCCATCCCCGTTTCCACCGGCTCCACTGCTTCCAGGTATCCACCTTGGCACACACTCCAGTGGCTTCATTAAAGGGACCATCTGCTTTGAGCGCATCCTTGTGCATTTGTAGTGTGAGAGTCATTAAAGCTGGGAAGGAGTAGGTGAACTGGAGAGCACAAATGGCTGCCGCCAAGGCGGTGATGGTGCTGAGCTGCGGGATTGCTGCTGCCACTACGAAGGCCACAAACCAATAGACAATAGTGGCCACTGTCCAGTACACTCTGCCAGCAGTGGACTTCATTCCAGGGCCCTTGAGCATGTCCACCACCACGTTCTGCCACATCGCCTTGATGGAGATGTTGCCAAACATGCCGGCGGCAATGACAGCGGCGAGGATCGTAATCACGTTGGCCCCCGTCTGGAGGTTGTAGTTGCTGATGGACTGTCCCGAAGGGTTGATGGAAAACTGGCCCTGGTGGCAGTACATAAAGAGCCCGAAAAAGATGTAGACACAAAAGATCACAGCCTGTGCTAGCAGCGCACCTTTCCAAAAGTCCCATGGGTTGGCCATCTCTGCTAGCAGCTCGGGGAAGAGCAGAGACCCGGCAAATGAGTAGACCGCATTGAGCATCCCGACAATCTGATCCTCACCCCCCATTGAGGAAACCACTCTCACGGGGCCCTCAGGCTGGTTGAGCTGTCTCCAGGCCGCCGCGTAGTTGGGAGGGTACCGGACTGCTCCCACCATGGCGATGATACAGCCGGCAATGATGGCAAAGACGGAGATGAGCGCCAGGTGCGAGTAGTACTTGAGCGATCTGATTTGGCCTAGCACAAAGGCTCCTAGGATGGTGAAGAACACCAGCAGTGCGATGAAGCAGAAACGGTCAGTGATAATCTGAGAAAGCGACTGTCCAGAGGTCAGAATCAGCAGGGAAACCACCAGCAGCAGGTAGAGGGCATGGAGGAAAGTCACAATCGCCTTCCCAGGCATCCCCCACAGCCTGAAGGCCAAGTCCGCAAAAGTCCGAACCGGGTGAGTCCGCGAGTGCAGATCCATGAAGAGCCTCCAGATGAGGATCCCACAGTAGCCTCCGCAAATGGCAAAGAGCAGGTAGAGCCCCGTGCCCTTGCCGTAGCCCATCGTGCTAAAGGCGTACGGAGCATTTTGCGGGCCCAGAATGTCAGTGGTGATGAGGGCGAAGATCGAGAAGAAGGAGGTCATCCTCACTATCATCATGTTGTTGTCCCGCTTCTGGCACGCCTCAGCAGGCACCCACGAGTCCTCCTCCTTCGGGTATAGCCTGGCGATTGCCCTCTCGCCCCATCCCTTATCACGAGCCTCGTCCTGGCTCCGCCGCTCAATCGTAGCATAGTAGAGGTAGCTCTCTATGCTGTGGCGGGAGCTGTGGTTGTACGACTCCGACTCGGTGGAGGAAGTGTCGACGAGCTCCACAACGGGCTGTAGCTCCTTGTCCATGGCGCTGGCCCAGTGTGGGGACCGCAGAGAGTGCGTTTTTAAGTAGGCGCGTACCTTATCGCAAGCCTAAACTGATAAGCCTGAAACTGCAGCTGCTTATCTCGACGAGAGTGCAATACCACAAGGCTTTGTTGTGGCTTTGTGGAGGCGATGGGGGCTTGACAGCTTTCTGGGCATCGCCAGGTGTCACGTGCCGTTTAGGGGTACCCCTAATGTCACGCGAGCTCACTTCTGGGCACGGCACCAGCCTGGAGAAAGCGGTGGGGGCCTCGTGGTGCTGGGAGGCCATTCCACTGGAACGGAACTTAGTGTGCAGTCACTGTATAGAGGCGTACATTTAGTGCTGGGTACAGTCGAGTGGGATCCTTGCCCATACAGCCGATGTGCCTAGCGGGTATTAACTCCACTTGCGCAAATCTGGTAGCGCCTGGTGGTAAAGTACAATGCCAATTGGCTCCGTACCGTGGCTCTCTCGCATAATAACATCTCGTAATAGCCGCCATCGCAGATTTACCAAATAATCCCCGGCCGTTTATTACGCAGCTTCAAAGCCCGCGGCGTGTGAATATTTTTTAGTCTCAGACACTCTACTAGCTAGGCCTAGGCCTGGAGGAGCCGAACCACACACTCAAACGTCCATATCGACAGGGCAGAGGTGGGTGCGTTCTTCACCAGCGAGACAAGGAACCCCTTGTAGAGTCCTCTCGGACCCTCGAGCCTCACAACCTCGGCGCCCACCTTGAGGAACGATCGGCTCTTGCCACGGTTCACCTGTAGCCGCTTCCTTAGCAGGTCCAGGGGAAACACTACGGCCTTGGCGAAGCCGCCGGCAACGAGTCCACACGCTGGCTCCACTACCGCAGGGTAGACGTTGATGGTGGCCGAGACTGCTCTTGCCGTTTCGTACGACCAGAAAAGAAGCCCCGTGTAGGCTGAGACCGACAATAGCGCCGTGTTGAAGCCCTTGAAGATGGCCCGGGGCCCCTCCTTGGTGACGATGCCGCCAGCGGTGGTCCACATCCGGGAGAAGTCCCTGCTGCTGGCGAAGCGGGTCCGCAAAAGGTCAAAGGGGTACGACGCCAGCGTCGACGTACACCCTGCTAGAGCCCCCAGAGCCAGCGAGTGCACTGGCGGGCTCACGCTGAGCCCGTACGCCTTCTCCAGCTGGCCCAGCCAGGTGTTGTAGAGAGAGTAGGTGGAGAACTGCACTCCTCCGTACAAGATGTACATGATGGCTGCCGGGACGTTTCCCTTCCACAGGGCTCGGAGCCCCTCCTCAGCAGCTATCGTCCGCATCGTGCCCACGATCCCGCGGTACTTGGAGCCCTCAGTCTGTAGCTGGAGCCGGATCTTCACCACGTCTAGCGGGGCAGTTGCCATTCTGGTGTTAGTGAGTGCCTCTGGAGCCACTTACCTCGCCACTAGCCCGGAGACGGAGCCGGCAAAGGCCGCTACCGTGGGCGATACGGCAGAGTCCTTCCTCAGATGGTCCTGCCTCTCCATTGTGCGGGCAAGCGATGGGGATTTATGTCTCGCGAGGGGGAAAACGGCACTTGCTTGTGCTGGCGGTGGTGGCTGAATGTAGACTGTGGTATGGGTGGCGGCCAATTGGGCTGGTTTTGGTGTTTAAAGCGAGCTGGATACTATTTCAGCAGGATCCGAATTGTGTATAGCGCATCTGGAGTATTTAATCCCCATTGCACTTTGTGATTTCTCGCGCAAATTTTACCCATCAACCATGGAGACGGGCATTTTACACAGGGCGGACGGGTCGTCGAGCGTGGAGTACGGCGAGACGAAGGTCGTGGTGGCGGTCTCGGGGCCTATTGAGCCCAAGGCCAGGCAGGAGATGCCGACGACGGCGGCGCTGGAGGTGATTGTGAGGGCAGACGTTGGCATCTCCAACACCCGCGAGAAGCTTCTGGAGGACAAGCTGAGGTCTGTGCTATCGCAGAGTGTGCTGGGGGTGGTGTATCCGAGACAGCTGATCCAGGTGACGGCACAGGTGCTGGAGGCTGGCGAGGACAAGGAGTATACCCACCGGGAGCTGGCGGCGATGGTGAATGGGTCGTACCTGGCTCTGGTGGATGCCCACGTGGCGCTGGAGGAGTCGTTTGTCGCTGAGACGTTTGCACTGGGTGAGGAGCTCGTGGTGGCTCCTACAAGGAGAGAGCTCAACCGGGCCAGAAGCAGCCATGTCGTGGTGTACGGGGTGCGAAACGGCAGGGCCTCGAGGCTGCTGTATGCTGACAGCGTCGGCTCTTTTACTGAGGAGGAGTTGCTATCGGTTCTGGAGACTGCTAGAAAGGCTGCTACGGAGAGCCACGGGGCCTTCCGCAGTGCGGTGGAGGCCAAGGTGGAGCGGGACTTTGTGTGGCAGTGAGCCATAAATGGTGAAAAATAATTCGCGGCGGTACCCGAAGTGAGGAATATTAGTAGCCACTACAGCAGAAATCAGTAGGTACAATCCTCTATACAGCCTATAGCTTGAGTCTCTCGAGGTTGGCGATCGTGGCCTCAAAGCCCTCAATCTCCGCAAGCGTGTCCTCCACTCTCTTCTCATCCTGCGCCTTTGTGTCACTGCTGGCCTTGGCAGCGTACCCTGGAGCATTCATCGCCTTAGTGATGCTCTCCTTCTGCTTTCTGGCCTTGTCGGCTCTCTTCTGCGCCTTGACAATCTCGGCATCAATGTCCACGTGGCCCTTCACCATCACGTGCACGGTGATGGAGGAGTTGACGGACTCGAGGATGCACCCAGCTGGCACCTCTTCCGCCTTCTCCACCACGGTGACGGAGTTGATGGCCTTGATGAGAGAGACAATCGACTCCTTCTGGGTCTCTGCCATCTCGCGCTGTGCCTTGTCAGCAAGCTCCACGTACACCTGGCCCTCCTTGAGGATGTTGTACTGCGAAAGCAGCGACCGCGCAGCCTTGGTGATCTCCAGCACTGTGTTGTAGTCCTGGAGCGCCTGCTCATTGTCAAACTGGGCATTGTGCTGTGGGTACTGTGCCTTGACGATGGAGATGGCCTTGTTGGAGGCGCGCTTAGGCAGCCGCTGCCACATCTCCTCTGACACAAAAGGCATGAAGGGGTGGATCAGTCTCAGGGCGCCGTCAATCGCAGTGTAGAGAGTGTCACGTGCGCTCTTGGCCTCCTCCGGAGTGCCCTCGAGAATCAGCGACTTGGAGTTCTCAATGTACACGTCGCACACCATGTACCAGTAGTCGTAGATGGCTGTCGTCGTCGTGAAGAAGTCTCTCTTGTTGAGAGCCTCGTTGACCGTCTTGGCCGTCTGCGAGTACTGGTGAAGAATCCACTTCTCCACAAGCTTCTCGGACCCGGAAAGGGCCTCCTCCGCTGGTGGAACGTACTCCTCACCGAGTCTCATCAGCGCAAACTTGGTGGCCTGGTAGATCTTGTTACAGAACTTACGGTAGCCCTCCACACGCATAATGTCGAGGTTGATGTCTCTGCCACCGGTGGTGTAGGCACAGAGGGCAAATCTCAGCGCATCGGTACCACACTGTGGGATGCCATTAGGGTACGACTCCTTCTGGCCAGCCTTGGCTCTCTCCACCTCGGCAGCCGCCAAGTTACCACCAAGCAGCTTTTCGTGGAGCTTCTCCAGTGGGATTCCGTTGATAACGTCCACCGGGTCGATAACGTTACCCAGCGACTTGGACATCTTTCTGCCCTGGGCATCACGCACCAGCGAGTGGCAGAACACCTCTGTGAATGGCACAGAGCCCGTCATCTTGATGCCCATCAGGATCATCCGTGTGACCCAGAAGAAGAGAATGTCCCAGCCCGTCTCCAGCATCGACCATGGGTGGAACTTGGCGAGGTCCGCAGTCTTGTTAGGCCATCCCAGCGTGGAGATTGGCCACAGCCCAGACGAGAACCACGTGTCTAGCACGTCCTCGTCCTGCTTCAAGGTGTACTTCTTGCCCGGGAACTTCTCCCTGGCCTGCTCCTCAGCCTCCTCCAGCGTTCTGCCAGAGACCCAGTACTCTCCCTCAATCTCGTCGTGGGTCTCGCCCTCAATTTGCACAAAGTACACTGGACAGCGGTGTCCCCACCACAGCTGGCGAGAGATACACCAGTCCTGGACGTTTTCCAGCCAGCGGAAGTACTCAGCCTCTGACGATGCTGGCGCAATCTTGATGTCGCCGTTTCTGACAGCAGCAATGGCAGCCTTGGCCATCTCGCCTTGCGAGACCCACCACTGTGGCTTCAGCAGCGGCTCGATGATGTCGCCGGACCGCGAGCAGATTGGGATTGTCATCTCGTTCTCCTCCTGACCAACGTAGAGACCCTTCTCCTTGAGAGCCTCAATCACCTTCTTTCTGGCGTCGAAACGCTTCATTCCCTGCCACTCACCACAGTTCTCGTTCAGCAGGCCATCCTCCGTCAGAATGTTGATGAACTCGAGCCCTGCTCTCTTACCAGTGTTGTAATCGTTGTTGTCGTGAGCTGGCGTGATCTTGACGGCACCGGTACCAAACTCCATGTCGACAGCCTCGGCATCGGTGATGATTGGCACCTTTCTGTTCAGGAAGGGGTGGATCGCAAACTTGCCGTGGAGGTGCTTGTAGCGAGCATCGTCAGGGTGGACCGCAATACCGGTGTCACCAAAGAGAGTCTCTGGACGCGTTGTAGCGACGATGATCTTCTCGTCAGAGCCCTCAATTGGGTAGGCAAACGACGTCAGAACACCAAACTCCACCTTCTCATCGTAGCCTGGAACAGAAAGAAGCGTTCTGCCCTTGACGTCCTTGGAGTCCACCTCCAGGTTGGAGATGGCAGTGTTGAGGTGCACAGACCAGTTGACCAGACGGGATGCTCTGTAGATGGTGCCCTCTCTGTGGAGCCTCACAAAGGCCTCGGTGACGGCCTTCGAGAGGTCCTCATCCAGTGTGAAACGCTCGTAGTTCCAGTCGTACGAAGCTCCCAGACTCTGGAACTGCTTCTTGATTCTCCCGTGGTAGTCCTCCTTCCACTCCCAAACCTTGGAGATGAACTTCTCACGGCCCAAGTCGTGTCTCGACACTCCGGACTTGGCGAGCTGCTTCTCCACCACGGACTGCGTGGCGATACCGGCGTGGTCAAAGCCTGGCAGGAAGAGCACAGTCTTGCCCAGCATCCGGTTGTAACGAATCAGCGAGTCCTGGATCGACACGGTCAGCGCATGGCCAATGTGCAGAGACCCAGTCACGTTAGGAGGTGGACATGGGATGCAGAAGGTACCCTCTGGCTTGTTCTCGCCAGACTCGGTGAACTCTGGCTCAAAGAGTCCCTGCTTGACCCACCACTCGTACCACGACGACTCCACGTTCTTTGGGTCGTACGCCTTGAGCGAAGGGTCGTCCAGCGAGATGAGAATCTTCTTCTCGCCGGGCACGGTGGCATCGACAAACGCTGGCGCCGCCTCTACAACCTTCTTCTCCTTCTTTGGCTTGGCTGCTCTGTTCTTCTCCTCCTCCGCCTTCTTGGCGTTCTTCGCCGCTAGCTTGGCCAGCTTCTCAGCCTTCTTGCGCTCCTTCTCGAGCTCCTTAGGCGTCTTGACCTTTTCCGGGAGAGTGCTCATTCTGCGTGGTAGGTTGTTTCTCAGTGCCCGTAGGAGCATTGGTGGTGAGGGCACAAAGAGTCATTTTTCACGCGGTGCGTATATTTGGGCACGCAGCGTAAATATCGGCACGCATTTATGGCACATCGAGGCACCTACGGGGAGTAGCTTCAACTACACTGCGATGCCACTGGACGAGGACCTGCTGCGCGACCTCGACAGCGAGGAGGACTCGGAGAGCGACGTGCCCATGGAAGAGACTCCACAGGACGTTGTCTCCTCCTCGACGCTGAGGCAGCGGCTCCAACAGACGCTGGCCACTATAGAGGAGCGCATGTCCGGGATGGTGTCCAAGCAGGAGAGCTCCTTCCTGATGGGCGTCAACGACCTGTCGCTGGAGATTGAGGCCGAGCAGGCGGCCGTGCACAACTTCATCACACAGCACTACCGGCGGCGGTTCCCGGAGCTGGAGTCGCTGGTACCCAACGTGGTGGAGTACGCCAAGGTGGTGAAGGCGCTGGGCAACGCCATCGGCGCAGAGCTGCCCTTCCTCAGCAAGGAGAAGGGCCTCGTGGTAGCGATGGCTGCTGCACAGGCCAAGGAGAATACACAGGAGCTCTCCCCCGACGAGCTCCGCTCCGTGATGCGTGGGTGTGATTTGCAGCTGGGGCTCGAGGATGACAAGGTACGGATCAACAGCTACCTGGCATCACGGCTCGCGGTGTTTGCGCCCAACGTGTGTGCCATTCTGGGACCGCAGACGACGGCTCAGCTGATGAGCTCGGTAGGGGGGCTGCCGGAGCTAGTGGCGACTCCCAGTTGCAACCTTGCGGCTCTGGGCAACCAGCGGGCCGTGAATGTCGGTCTGGGAGCCAGCGGCATCCGCCAGCAGGGCTTTCTCTACCACAGTGAGCTGATCCAGCAGGTTGCCCCCAGCCTGAGGAAGCAGGCGATGCGGATAGCGTCAGCCAAGATTGTGCTGGCTGCGCGGGTGGATCTCTCTGGAAGCTCTGGTGAAGGGTCGCTGGGCCGCAAGTGGCTCGAGGAGATCCAGGCCAAGATCGAGAAGCTGGAGGAGCCGCCAGAGGTGGTACAGACCAAGGCACTGCCCGTGCCAGAAGACCTCAAGGCTCGGAAAAGAGGCGGAAGACGCTACCGCAAGATGCGGGCCAAGTTTGAGCAGTCTGAGCTGAGAGCCGCACAGGACATCGTGGAGTTTGGCAAGCAGGAGGCGGTGGTGATGGACGACTACGGCGAGGAGGTTGGGCTGGGCATGATGAAGTCGATGCGCAAGATCCCAATCAACACGCTCAACAAGGCCAAGATGTCCAAGAGCATGCGTGCGCGTCTAGAACGGGCGAAAAAGGGCTCGGGGCTTAACCTCGACCTCATCAACCTGCCAGAGCAGCGTAGGCTGCCCCAGGCCCCTGCGAAGGCGCCATGAATTGACGAATTAGTTGCAAGGGCTGTAGGTGGGGTTGATTTTTTCTTAGCGAGGCGCCGCCGAATGCGGAAATAGGTAAACACGCGATTCCATAAACAAGCAAAATGGCTTGTGAAACAAACCATCCCTCCATCTCCATGGTTGCGAACTTCTTCAACTCACGGTCGAACCGCCACTCGGTGGAGGACCTGGCCAAGAACATTGAGGGGCTCCAGTTCCCCAGCGACAAGTTCTCGTTCGAGCCCAACTCGCCTCTCAACAAGGAGAACAGTCCCTACAGCGTCTCGCGGCTCGCCAGGCCAAAGCCCAAGCCCCGTGTCTCCGTGAAGCAGAAAAGAGCCGTCAAGGTGTGCCAGATGTACTTTCTGGACTACTACTGCGACTACTTTGACTACGTCATCACGAGAAGAGAGCGCACCAGAAACGCCATGGGCCAGCTCCAGCATTCGCAGAACCCCGAGATGGAGTGGCGGGGGTACACCAGCACAGAGTCCAACATGCTGAGAAAGAGACGTCTCAAGCCCAAGAACAGGGACTTTGAGATCATCACACAGATTGGCCAGGGAGGCTACGGCCAGGTGTACCTCTCCCGCAAGAAGGACACCCGCGAGATCTGTGCGCTCAAGGTGATCTCCAAGTCGATGATTGTGCGGATGAACGAGACGGACCATCTCCTGACTGAGCGTGAGATCCTCGCTGCCTCCAGAAGCGATTGGCTCGTCAAGCTGCTCTATTCCTTCCAGGACGCCACGAGCGTCTATCTCGGGATGGAGTACGTTCCCGGTGGAGACTTCAGGACGCTTCTGAGCAATTGCCACACGCTATCACCCGTACACACCCGCTTCTACATGGCTGAGATGTTTGCTGCCCTGGAGGATCTCCACAAGACGGGCTTCATCCACAGAGACCTCAAGCCCGAGAACTTCCTCATCGACTCCAAGGGCCACCTAAAGCTTACGGACTTTGGTCTAGCGTGTGGCACAATTGCCGACGAGCGGATCCAGTCGATGAAGCTGAGGCTGGAGCGTATTGGCGACGTGCTGGTGGCAAAGCAGCCAAGACAGTCGCTTCAGGAGAGAAGACGCATCTACCAGACGATGCGGGAGAACGATGTCAACTACTCCAAGTCCGTAGTGGGGTCCCCTGACTACATGGCCATCGACATCGTCAAGGGGTACGCCTACGACAAGACCGTGGACTACTGGTCGCTCGGCTGTATGCTGTTTGAGTGTCTGTGTGGATTCTCGCCCTTTAGTGGCGAGTCCACCGAGGAAACGTATGCCAATCTCAAGAACTGGAAGACATACTTTGTGCGGCCCAAGAACCAGGACGGTACCTTTGTCTTTTCGGACAGAACGTGGAGACTCTTATCCTGCCTCATCAACGATAGCCAAAACCGTTACAAGAACTACGAGCAGGTCCAGCGTGCCGAGTACTTTGCCGGCATCGACTTTGCCAACCTGAGAAATAAGTCACCGCCTTTCATTCCATCGCTGGACTCGGAGATGGATGCGGGATACTTTGATGACTTTGAGGACGAGTCTGACATGGCCAAATACGCAGAGGTGTTTAGCAAACAGAAACACGTTGAGAAGCTCGCCAACCAGAGCGGCGTCAAGGCTCCGAACTTTGTGGGCTTCACTTTCAAGCACAAGGGCCAGATGAACCAGATCCGCGGGATGTTTGACAACTCCAAGACGGATCCTTTCTCTACGCTCTACTAAGACACCCCCCTACTTATTAATGCTTTGCTTACTATATTATGCTGTTACGTTCTCTATGTAAAGTCGTGCTCCTTGTATGCCTGCTTGAACATCTCTGTCTCATGCTCCTCCACTGTACGGCCCTGCTGGCACTTGTCCCATTTGATTCTTTTAGGCGTCTGCAGTAGATGAGCCATCACACGTCTTCCAAATTGGAGATCCACCATCTTGTCTTCAATGTTGCTCACAAATGCTTCCTGTTTATCGAGAGACCCGTGGATGACGGTAAAGGCAATGTAGTCTTGCTTCGAGTCAAGTCTCTTGACGTAATCTTCATCCTCAGTGCTCGCGTACCTCTGGAACTCCAGCTTGGAACTATTCGTGTACCTTGTGTTGTTCACTTCCTTAGTCTTCTCCAGCACTTTTTCAAAGTCCACAAGGAAGTCCTCAGCCACGGGGAAGACCTGGATGTGGAAATGTACAGACTGCGCTCTGTTGATGTAAAAGAATACCGTTGAAAGGTTGAAACTTTTGAACATCTTCACAAGAGAGCTCTCGTAGCGCAGAATCTCGTTATACAGTGGCAGTTTCACTACAGAGCCCTCTTCAGCCGTGAGACTGGGCATGTGCGCTATAGGGATGATGATGCAGTGTCCCGAGAATTGCATCTGCGATGTTGGCCTCGTGAGGGGCCCCTTGGCAATGGTGATGTAGGCATGGTTACCAATCGAGACAATCATATGAGCCTCGAGCTTTGGATTGCTGAGACAGAAGAAACAGTTCTCAGGCTTGACGACCTTGGCCTTCTTCCTCGGTGGCTCCTCCTGTGCTGGCCGTTTAGACGGCTTGTCGAAAGGATTCGCTGTCACGGCAGCCAAGTCCTGTGATTCCTTGGAGATGTTGAAAGCGTAGATCCATTTCTCTCCAGAGTTGTACTTTCCCAGGCCAATGAAGCGAGTCGCATCGCCAGAGTCCCACTTGAAAGGAGCTCTCTCGAAGAACTTGCCAGAGGCTGAGCCTGCTGCAAAGTGGTAGCGTGGCCGTACTGCCTTGACAAGCTCATCAACGCTGGAATTGCCGAAGAAGAGTTCCTGCTCAGAGGCAATCACTGTGGGCCACTGGTACGTTACCAGAACGTCAATGCTCTTCTCCTTGAGAGCTGCAATAATCTCGGGAAGCTTCTCCTTCAAGAGGGCCTCATCTGCAGTCACTAAGGCCGCAGTGACCTCCGGTGTAGAGACCACATGGTGTGTCTCATGAGCACAGTACACCGGAGAGTCAAAGCTGGCCTTGTCCAAGTCGCTAGGACCAACATCTCCAGCCATGAGCGTCAGGTCAAAAGGACCGGACTTGGCCGAGACTCCGTTGACCTTTGCCGCTATCGCAGGGAGCTCTGAGGTATCAGGATACAGCACGAGTCTATGTTAGAGCTGGAGTTGAAGTAACTTACACTTTGGGCATTGGTGTTGTTGATGTGTAAATTTTTGTGTTAGGGCCACTCCCTCAAGAAGCCAAAACCAAAATGGATTCAAGAGTAATCACTATAAGAGCAGTACCATTTACCTAAACCATTCTACAATTGTCATACATAAGATGAATTAATATGCTAGACGGGCGAAAAGGCGCCGTTCTCGAATCACCAAACCAAACTGTGAGTAAAAGTACAATACTGCCGATGCTAAGGAAGAGTGGCAACAGGGGGCAAAAGCCCAGAAAAAAGCAATCCCAAACTGAGGGTGAGACACCCCTATGAAAGCAAAAGTCTCCCAGGAGACTTACCGAACCAAACAAAAAATGTGCAAGAAGTGTTTGAAGCCAAACGGAGCAGTGCCAGAGACTTAGATGAGCAAGTAAAGAAGAGAGCCCAGAGCCAAAGTGACACCAGCTCTGACGTTGTTGGCAGCGCCCTCGAAGGTGGAGACGGTAGCCTCGGTGGAAGCAACACCGGTGGTGCCGGTAGTACCGACAGTAGACACGGTGGTGGCAGATGGAGCCAACGAAGTGGTTGGAGCCACTGGGGTCTCGGTGGTGTAAGTAGAACCGCCAGAGGTGACAGTGACAACCACAGCGGTGGTGGAGGTAACGTCCTCACCGGAAGCTGGGGAAGCTGGGGAAGCTGGAGTAGCTGGGGTGGCTGGAGTGGCTGGAGTGGCTGGAGTAGAAGACACTGGCACAACAGCGGTGGTGGTGAGTGGGCAGTAAGTGGTGTAGACGGTCTCGACACCCTCAGTGGTGGAGGTGACGACGGTAACACCGGTAGACTCCTCAGCAGTGGAGCAGACGCCAGCAGAGCACTTGGTAACAGTCACGAGAGTGGTGGACTCAGCGGTGACGGTAGTAGTGGACTCAGAGGCAGCCACGGAGGTGAGTGGGCAGTAAGTGGTGTACTCAGTGACAACACCGGCAGAGGTGGTGGTGACCACGGTGAGGCCGGTGGTGACGACGGAGCCGCCAGTGGTGATAACAGTGGCAGTTGGCTCAACGTCGGTGAGTGGGCAGTAGGTGGTGTACTCAGTGACAACGCCAGACTGGGTCAGGGTCACAACGGTGACACCGGTGGTGACGACAGAAGTGGCGCAAGCGTCGTTGGAGCACGAGGTCACAGTGACGAGAGTGGTGGACTGCTCGTCGTCAGTGACAGTGGAAGTAGCTGGAGCGGAGGTGGTGGCACCAGAAGAGGTGGAGAAAGAGGAGGCATCCACTGGGATGGTGGAGGAGAAGGTGTAGGTGATGACGGCTCTCTTGACGAGCTTCTTGGCGTCAGGAGTGGTGATGGTGAGAGTAACGTCGTTGGAGTATGGAGCTGGGCCAGTGGCAACACCGTAAACGGAGAAGACAAGGTCCTGGTCAGCTGGGATGTCACCAGTGTAAAGAGCGCTGAAGGAAACGTCGTCGAAGGTACCCTCAGAGACCTCGGCACCGCCAACGAGAACCTCAACGTCGGAGTAGACGTAAGAGGAGCCTGGGTTGGAGCCGGCAACCTCAACCTCAGTGACTGGGCCGAAGGAGCCTGGAATCACAATGTCCCAGTGTGGCTGGCCCTCAAGGAGGTAGCCGGTGATGTATGGGGTCTCCACAGCCGCCGAAGAGGAGGATGGGAAGATGATGAAGTCCTCAGACGAGGAGGCAGCCTCGGAAGAGGTTGGCTCGGAGAAAGTGGACGAGTTGGAGTACTGCGCAGAGGCAAGAGCCAACAGCGAAGCGGCAACAGCGGTCTTGGTGAACAACATAGCGAGGGAATACCAAAACTTGGGAAGAAGGACGGGTAAAGGCAGAAGGGGGTCCCTATATATAGTGAAGGAGGCTGGCGGGTCTGCGCCCTGCTCCCTGACGCAGTGTTATGCGGTGAGGTGCGTCAGGGCCACCGATCTGGACAGGCGCACGCATACGAAGTTACCGAATGCGGTAATTGCTTCGCGCGTGGCGTCCGGATTGGAGGGGCGCGCGATCCGGCGGGAGGCTGGCTCTTGGCTCGGATCAGGATCGAGATACAAGCCAGCCACTAACCATAGAACCCACACGCCATCACGATGAGATGGGGCGATGCAGTCATGCAATTCTGATCTGATCTGAGCTAATATTAGAAACCAGCGTGTCTCAGAGTCCGCCAGCGCCCGCAATGGCCATCGGCGGTGTCATCGGCATCACCTTAGCACATTGGTAGGGCTGGCGCGCGTCTTCCCCTAACTCAATCCCCACTTTGGCTACACCATTCCGCAAAGCAACAGTCTGGCCACAATTGCCATACTACATACGACACCACTTGGGCTGCGAATCTCCATGCGTGGGCGATCTCTTTCCTTCTTGTGTATCTTGATTTGCGGTGTCCTTTTCCGGCGGTAGGGCCACGTGCGAAGAGCGGTGCGCCAACCGCTCCGCCATCGCCATTGGAACTCGCCACCTGTAGGCGAATGAGGGATCGGCTGGCGGAGAATGGATAACGGCGAGCGATCGGAGCTCTCTTCCGGCCTATAGGAGTGGCTGAGGCTGATGGCACCCGTGTGGTGTGATTAGGCCGGCGAAAGCTTAATCTAAAGGTTATCTCTTGCTGACAGGTTGCTCTAGAGTCGGACACTGCCCTATGTGCGCCGCCCAGGCCTGCTTACCAAAGCGGTGGAAAAAAAATACTCGGGAATCAGCTTGGATGCACTCCACTGCCTGTGGCACTGCCCAGGCATAGGCCTACCGCCAACGTCCAATTTCATCTGCCACTCGGGCACCGGCCTACGCTGTGGTGGCTGCTGGATCTGGCGGATCTAAGCTCGGGAGTGGGATCTCCCGTGTGTCTCGGGAACCTTAGATGGCACGTATATGGTGATGCGTGGGAGATCGTCCAAAACGGGTAAGTTGCACGTCCGGATTGAGTCACCCAGGCACTGGCGCAAGAGCAGTCTGGATTAAGGGTCCCATTAATAGATTGAAGAACACGTACCATCTGCAGTCTTGTTGGGGTCCAATAGGTGGTGGCCATTTGTGATTTTCGCTGCGCAACTCCCAGCTGCATCGCGTTGTCGCAGCACCCCTTCTTTTTTCCCGGTTTGTTGTCACAACAGATCGTCGCTAAAGTCCTGGTGACGTCGGCCCAGTAAGAGCAACAGGTGAGAAGGTTCCAAAGAATTCCACCATTGCCACACCAATTGGACAAGTCTTGGTTTAATGGTTGCTACGGATCATGCCGATTCGGGGCATTAGTCTACTGTCACAATTGTTCTTGCCGGAAAAAAGCACACAATTGGGCTACGCCCGAGTAGTGGGCGTCAGCACAAGTGGTTACGATAAGATGGAAGCCAGAGGAATCTATACACACTACAACAACAAGACACACCCGTTCTCGGATAGCAATAAACACGGGTGTAACGTGTAGCCGTCAACAAGTTAATTGAGCACCTCGTTCCTAGACACGATGACTCCCCTCTAACTTATTTTTTTTTTCACTTTGGGACCTTAGACAACTTATTTTCCTCGGTACTTGGCTAGAAAATATCAGCACGATGCATGTTAGGGCAAAAGTGGAATATTACCCCTAAGTCCATGAAACGTGCGTGGCACATTTGCAGAAGTGACAAGTGCTCAATTCTTTGCAACAATGTGTTTGGTAGTTATCACCTTTAGTCATCTGGGATCGTACTGCAAAATTCAGAAGTTATGCCACAACGAGTGGCTGCTCTTCCCCTTGTGTACGCCCGCTGAGTATTAATGCAGAGTGATGTATTATGATGCATGCATAATGTCGGGTAAACCTTCTCAACATGTCTTTCGCGCGATGACGCGAGTGGGTTGCCTAAGCAACAAAGGGGCAATGCTGTATAGGACCGGTGGCTCCGGTCTTGCCACTACCAGTTCCAGGCAAATTTGGCGCTAGTTTGGCTGCAATTGGGGACAGCGACTTCTCAGAAGTAGTGTCCGCTGAGGACCCCTACTAACGGGATTAGCAAGAAGCACATTAGGCCACATCTCACTAAATGTCATGAGCACTAGATGGTGCACCTTGGGATAAAGCAATTCCTTTCCTGGGAGAAGATAATGCATTGGCTTCGATAATGCTACGGGTCGGTGGTGGTCAAATCTGGAGCACGTGCCCATGTCGCAGCCCCGATAGTGCGATCTGATAATTAACAATCTGGCCATGGCACGGGGAGAATAAGCACTGGCAAGTTTGGCAATGTTTATATCGTATCGTTCTAGCATCTATTCCATGTGTAGGTCTACTAGTACTCCGGGGCGTTCCCGTCTGAATTATGTGGCTTTGTGTCAAGCGAAGTCTCAGGTTCGCTTATCAGTGCGGGAAGATCTACTGCAGCGGTAGCGCCTATATGTCTACCCTTCCACATCTGATCCCAAGTTAGCACAATATGGTGCTTGCTGTGAGAGGGACAGTAATCCTGGTGGAATACGGATGTTATTTCATGCTATTTCTAGTTAATTATTCCAAGGTGGTTTCGGGGCTTCTGAATTTCGTCAGCCGTGCTTGACCTGAATTTAGGGCGAGAGGCGGTGCCATACCGTTTTGTAAAAATTAGCGCCAAGTGCATTTAACACAGCTGAATCACTTTTGCTTCACTATGCTCTTTAAAAGGCCCAAAAGCCTCTCTCTAGCAGGCTTGGTTCTATTCTTATTCGTCAACCTGGCTATTTCTTTAGCTTATTACTTCCATGAGCCCACACAAATCAAATTGCACAAAGCTTACAAGGGTGTGAAAGGGTACGCGTCAGTCGACGAATACAGACTCCACAATATATATAGCAGAGGGGATTTGAGATGGCGACTAGCCAAAGCTTTCCCCTACTCAAAGTCCGATGAGGAGACGAGCCGTAACATATGGCAGACTTGGAAGACTAATGAAGTGGAGAATATCGAAAAGGGACTCCAAGAACTTATTGCTACATTCCAGTCACAGACTGATGAGGAGCACGGGTCCTTCAACTACAATCTCGTGAGCGACGCGGAGCTGGACCTTCTAGTCAATACCACATTCAGTGAAGTACCCGAGGTGGCTGAGGCATTCCACAAGCTGCCAAAGATTATTCTCAAGTCGGACTTTGTTAGATACCTTTTGGTGTACGCCTTTGGTGGAGTTTATTCTGATGTGGACACTTCGATGAATACGGATGCCAAAGACTGGCTTACTTATAACGAGACTATCTATGGGCATCCTAACAAAGTCGGCGTCGTCGTGGGGATCGAATCCGACAGAGACGAGAAGTCTTGGGCAAGAAACGGGATGGCTAGACGTGTACAGTTGTGCCAGTGGACTTTGCAGGCAAAGAAAGGACATCCCCTCTATCGGGAGCTCGTTGCCAGAATCACAGAACTCACGTTGTACCATTTCACTCCAGAGACGAACGTTGTCGTCAAGAAGGGCAAGAGCTACGACATGAATACCGGAGAGAAGTTTGCAGGCATCTTGGAGTGGACAGGACCAGCTATGTATACAGACGTTGTGTTTGACTATCTGAACGAAGTCTACATTGCCTCGGAGCAGTTGTACAATATTGATTTTAGGGACAGAATTGTTGATCCAAATCTGCCTCTCAATCTTCAAAGCAAGATCCGCTATGAAATGCTCAAGAACAGTGTTCACAACAACTACGACCCCGTGGAGTCTCCATGGGGGTGGCAGAACTTCACCAAGCAGGAGCATCCTATTCTGTTTGATGAGGACGTTTTGCTTCTTCCGCATAGATACTTTGGAGGTAAGAAGGGCGAGAGAGATGACTACACTCAGCATCATTTCAAGGGATCGTGGAAGGGCTAGGCCCTCATATGCTGGACGACAGCTGTGGATTGGTGGTCTAGGGATATGCCCCCAATGGTTTGTTTGTTTACATCACATTCAGTCAGTAATGAACTGCCCATTTTTGGTTGCAGTAGGCGGAACGCAGACATAGTGATACATAAGCCACTACTACGCTACAATCGGAATGTAACCACACCCTTCTGTCCCGTGGTGATTGGGAGCAAGAGCCATCATAGCGAATTTACGGGGATAGGGTTCGTACAATTGTGTAGCGATTTGTGGAAGATCCCAAAAGCGGTAACGACTATACGGCGCCCGATCAAACGCACAGCCATACGCTCTGTCCTGATAGCAGAGGTCCAGTAGAACATACACCAGTTCTAGGCCTCTGATCTTGTCAAGTTTTGAAGGCTTGGAAGGAGGCGAACGACGCGTGCGTCTTTACGCGTGGCGCGCGTCGCGCGTTTTGGGTTGCCTGAACGAGCGGCATTACTGGATCGGTGTCGAAATTTAATTTGAGTCCTGAGCCGAGCTTATTTTGTGGCTGATTTTGCAGCTTCGAGGTCTTGGAATGCATCTCTAGTGTTACTCAATTGGGCATCAATTACTGTACCTAAGAAGCGTCCATTAACATCTCTATCTCTATCCACTCCATGCCTTGGCCACACCCGCTAGCGTCTCCTTCTGTGCCTCAGTGAACTCCAGCAGTGTACCGTGGTAGCTCTCCTCCTTCTTCGCACCCAGAATGTCGTAAACACACCAAATGTCGCCGCCGCAGTAGCCGTAGTTCTGGATCGGAATGTCAATCTCGTCAATGTCGTTGGAAACGACAAGCTCCTGTGGCAGTGGCATGATGGCTCCTTCAAACGTTGTAAGAGACGAACCCCACTCCTTGATCTTCTGCTCATCCATCGTGTTGAACAGGGTCATCTCCTTCTCCTTCCCAGCATCAATGCCATCGCAGTTTCTGGCACCACCAGTGAAGAAGAGCATCGTAGCATTAACGGGCTCAGAAACATCAAAGTATCCCTTGTGCTGCGAACAGATCTCACGCGACACGGACGTCTTCACCTTACGTTTCTCCTCAGGTGTGAACTGGCCCACAATGGCTGCAGGGACGCTGTGGATGTAAAGGTCGTCTGCACCTGCCGCTAACGGACCAATGAAAAGCAGGTCGTGAAGAAGAGACTCGTGGTCATAGTGCACTGGCGTGAACTGCAGCTCTGCTGCTAGCAAGATCCCCAAGAAGTGCTCCTTCTTGTCCAAAGCAACGACATCGTTGTTGATGGCATGGCTCTTGCCCTGACCAAACATTCTGGTGTGTGACAGCTTCTCCATGTTGACCTCTGGGATCCCAAAGACCGTCTCGTCCACCTCCGTTGGGAAGAGCCGCTGTATGAAGCCCATCTCCGCCTTGTCCAAGTCCTCATCCAGACGCAGGTCCTGGAAGAAGTAGGAACCCGTCGATCTGAACTCTTCAGAGTCCATGATCGATAACAGTCCCTCAAATGGAACAGTCATTGGGTCGATGAGGATCGCCTGCTCAAAGGAGGAGAAGAGCATCGCCAAAGTCTTGAAAGAGGTGTCTCTCTTCACTTTTGCGTTGTATCTCTTCTCAATTGCCATCGCCATGTTAACAATCCAGACGTTCTCCATTGGATACACTGTGTCTGCGCCTTCGAGCTCCGTCGGCGTCTTTGTGATAGGTGCTGTGAACGCCTTGGTGATGGAAGCTTCAATCTCCTTATCCACAGCGCCATTGTGCACAATCTGAACTGGAAGAGAACAGGACAAGTGTCTCAAAACCTTGGCAAGTCTCACGATGTACTCCGCATCCGACTTGTCTCTCAAAGGAATTACAATACCGCGGCCGTTGAGCTCCTGACGGAAATTGTACATAAACGATGCCTTCCCAACAGTCTGGGAGGTGACACTTGGATCGATAAGAGGCACACTAGGCTCCACCGATGTCGATCCGATCTTCTTGTATACTGGGCTGATCTGTGTGAGCCACGAGAAGTACTTCAGACCAAACTCGTTTGACAGTAAAAATAGAGCAGTCTCGTCAACAGCTTCTTCCACCTCACTGCTCCACAGCAAGTTGAAAGAGCCGGAGCCAGCAATTTCCTCAAATATGTTTGTTTCCACATAACAAGCACCATAAACTCTCACGTTGGAGAAGAAAGTAAGGAACTTTTCCGCACGATCCTTGTCCTGTGTTGCTTCTTCAGAGTACTCCTTCATCCACTCGGTCTCCTTCTCCGAATTGAAGTCCTCCTTCAGCTCCTGCTTCTTATATTCGAGGAAGTCCTCCCATTCTGGTACAATGGTGAAGGATGAGCCTACCGACACAACATCGAACTCTTCGTCGTCGCCTCCTTTAAGCTGGATGCCCTCAAAAAACTTCGAGCAACGGTCTGCAAATCTTGCCTTGGAGAGATCCATATCTGCCAGTGCTCTGTAATTGCTGTTGGAGGTCTGTCCCGGCTTGACAAGCGACACCTTCTTGGTTTTGTGACTCTCTACAGTTTGAGGCGAAGGGGTGTTGAAGAGCTGTGCCACAATGATAACAAGCAGCACTGCCGCTATGCCCGTCTTAGCAACCAGACTCTTGTCATACCTAGCACGCAAGAGGTACCGCCTGGCCTGGGCGACAAAGAGGTTCCAGCGCATGGTGGAAGCTTATCTGGTGACAGGTTGGCAAGATTCGACATGGCCGTTTATGTGGGAGATCGGCGATTGCTTATGTAAGCCCGCTTTGATTATGTAATATTTGCGTGTGTGCTTATGTCACGCCTGCTCTTTTGGGCCGTTTCACCTCCGTTTTCACGTAAGCCATGTAAGGGGCTGGCCCCTGGGGCCAGCGCACCAATTATTCAATTGCGGTGGTGTCCTGGCAAATGGTCCCGGCGTGTGGATCTTCAAGATTGCTACCGCTCATCACTACTAATTGGCAGGAAACAAAGGGATCTCTCTCGCCACAAGAGATCACTCGTTAGGTTAGACACATGCTCGTAGATAACCGCGAGGCATGCTGTGACAGCTAGTGCCACGCGATCTCGAGGCTCTACAATAATTATATGAATGATAAGATTAGAGTCCAGCAACGGCCCCGATAGGCTTAACTTCGGCAGCAGGGGGTGCCCCGGCACTATTCCATCCTCTATTACAAGTCCAGCTTATAGTGACGCAAGCTATGTACAGTTGCTGGGCCAGCGGGCACAAGCGGGTTGACGTTAGGACACATATTGCTGAATGTGTCACTTCTGTTTCTTGCTACTCTCTTCGGCCACAATCCCTGCCACCCTCTTGAGGTCCTTCGCCACCATCTTACGGGTCACTTTGGCCTGCCACAAAACGCCCTCCTCCTCTCTCAGTTTCTGCTTCTCCTGCTTTAAAGCCTCTTGTGCCTCTTTGAGCTTCTCGCTATAGGAAAGTCCCTTTTGAGCCTCTTCCAAGGTCTCCTTACCGAAAAGAATGTCAAACACACGGCCGTCACCCCAGAACCAACCCTGTCTGTCCACAATCCAATATCCGGACTTCCTGTTGCTCTCTTTCAGAAGAAAGAAGAAAGCTGCTCTATCCAGTGTCCCGTAGATGCCGTTACGGGTATACACCTTTGCTCTGAAGCCCCTGGTGACGTCTTCAAGGGGCATCGTATACACTGGAGTTGCTCTATTTGGCAGCAAAGGGTGTGACGTGAAACGTACAAGCTTCTGCCCCTTCTCGCCGGGCACAAGCCACATTCTTCTGATGAGTCTAGTAGGCAAGTTGATAGCGAGGTAGAAGACTCCCAGAGCGAGCCCTGTGATGGCAAGACACATTCCCGATCGAGCTGCCAGCATTACCAGGTCCTTGTCCTCCTGGTACAGCTGCCACACGGTGAGGAATCCCCAGTCAACAAAGGTGAGCCCATAGATTGCAAAGACGATGGCAAGGCAGCCACATGTCAGGAAGTAGGTCTTGTGAGACTCCGATTCGTAGATGAGCTCTGGCTCGCGCTTCTTGTTGAGAATCTCCATCATCGTTCTGAGAGGAGTCGTAGACGTGGGGACGCCTGGCTTGGGGAGAAGCGAGTTCTTTGCACGGATAGGGAAGCTCGGCAGCCGGGACATCAGCGTATTGGGCTGGTCAGTCTCGCCTGGGATGGTTTTGCGTATAGACTCGGGAATTGGCTGTGCGATAGGGGAGCTTGGGCTCACTGGGGCATTAGTGTTGGATGGGTGGGGTTTGGACATCTGTGAGTTGAGCCGAATGAGGGCACTAGGCCTCAGAGGCAGCAGCGGCCGCAGCGGCCGCAGCGATCTCAGCGCAATGCTCATGATGTGTTGATGAGTGTGGGGAGAATTTTCATCGCGATGTCTCTACAAGGGATAGTGGGGAAGACCTCGTGTGTTCCAGTGTATCCTGGTCTATAACTACACTCCATATCTCTGGTGTCCTGTCTGGACATTCATTAAGTGGTGGCGGATCTCATTAGGTCACGCCTATTGTTTCGTAAAGGCGAGCGCACGCTAGGCAGCTCGCCATCTCATTATGATCCCATGTGCCATTTCTTCCTCTCCCCAGCCTTACTAGCACCGCTCACTTCTTCTTCTTACCGATCTCGTTTGCCCGCTTCAGCACACAAGGATGGTGGCCTATGTACTTGCCATTCACCTCTCTGAAGGCCTTGAGGAAGTCCGCCGAGTCGCTGAATGCCACAAACCCGAATCCTTTACTCTCTCCCTTCTTGTCGGCGGGAACGTGGACTTTGGACACGCTAGGATATGCTTGGAAGGCTCTCAGCAGAAGTGCGTTGTTCGCATCGGGTCCCAGGTTGCCCACAAAGAGCCGGAAGTGCTTGGGGTCCCAGTCACTGTTGTTGGATATGGGCGTCCGCACTGCGTTGATCTTGGCCTGTTCGGACTTGAGGTACATCTCAGGCCTTACGCTGGAGGCTATCCGTCGATCAGACGACTTCTGGTTGGTGCGAGGCTTCGTCACCCTGTGTTGCTTGGACATTGTGCTGGAATGGCGATGGGGTGTGAGGCTCAAATTTGATCAAACGCGACACGCCTTCGAGGCTAGGAATTGATCCAAGTTCGATACATTGCTCTTTGATCTGATTCAAGCATTGTCTACTAATGGCTCAAACCGTCTACAATTAAGCTCTTCAAAAAGTCATGTCATAGCCCTACGCGTTATATAGAGTACATCTATCATTCAGCAACAAATCTCCACCCTTACAAGTTGGCGGTAATCTTCTGCTTGATAGCATTTGGGTTGGCACCGATAACCTTGTCGACAGCCTTACCGTCCTTGTAGAAGATGATGGTTGGCATGGCGGAAACCTCCTGCTCCTGGGCGACGGCACCGAGCTCGTCAACGTCCAACTTGTAGAAGACGGCGTCCTCAGCGTGCTGCTCGGAGAACTTCTCGAGCAATGGAGCAATCATCTTACATGGACCACACCATGTGGCGAAGAAGTCGACAACGACAAGCTTCGAAGATGCAATAGCGGTGTTGAACTCTTCTTGGGTCTTAATCTGAGAAACCATTTTTGATGATGAAACGATAGAGCGATATGGGGCCGCGGCAACTTTTATACGTTTGCCGACGTTTGTAATCAACGGGGCTCGCCTTCGCGAGCGTTACGTAAGTGTGGCGCGGGTACAAGATAGGCTACTAATCGAGAAACTTCCATGCAGCTGTTTGAAGCCCATTACTAACTGGACTATCAGCCGACTATCCCGCCCATTAATAAGTTAAAAACACCCGTGCTATGCCAGGGCCATGCTCCGACGTCACGTGACACCGCGAATAGCACTGCCTCGCGAATACGCTCGATGGCCCTGCCCGCGAACTCGCTCGATGCCCCGCAACGTGTGGAGTGATTTCCCTTCAAATCTCCTATCATACGACCAGGGCTTATCGGGTATTTATACCGCAAAGTATCCCATCATGTCCTCAAACATGCATATCGAGACTGTGCAGCCCTATGAGGTGGGTTGAGCGTACACTGGCAGCCTTCTAGAGCCTTCTAGAGGAGCTCCGGTGTCACACCTTCCAGAGACAATTACTAACGCCAGGTTATCGATTCCGACCCACACTTCACCCGTGTGGTGTCTTTCATGAGACCGACAGACTATGCTGCCTGGGGACTGTCCACTGTGGGCTTTCCAGCCGCCTTTACGCTCTTTGAGATGATGGACCCGGCTAACGGGCAGAAGTTTGTCAAGCCCTCGAGTTCTGTGATGAGAGTGTGTGGGTTGATTGGCTTCACTGGTGGATTCATTCTTGCCTACACGAGATCATCTAAGCGCTTCTGGGGTCATACGGAGAATGCCAGAGAGGTCAGCAAGGACCGGTATCAGGTGAAGAAGAATCTGTCTGAGGGCAGGCCACCATTCGGCAAAAAGTCTACGATGGACCCACATTTGCAACAGATTGCAATGCGTAATTCTAAGAACTCCCAGCACGCTCTCTTCTTTTTCCCCTGGTTCTCCTTCTTTACCCATGACTACCACGGCATCGACTTGAAGAGGTACTACGAGATGCGGGCTGGCGAGGAGGGATGGGAGTTCAAACTTCCACCTTACGAGTCACTGGAACAGAAGACAGTGTAGTCGTACCCCTATTTATCTATTTATTTATTTATACACCATAATATATTCCATCCTCTATGCCTCTGTGTTCGCGTGAAAAATTACACCCTCAACGCTTAGCCATCAACACCATTACAGATGTCGAAGCTGCGCATTCTGGTGCCCGTGAAGCGGGTCGTTGACTTTGCCATCAAGCCTAGAATCAACAAGGCTGGTACTGGTATCGACACTGCGGGTGTCAAGTTCAGCATCAACCCATTCTGTGACATTGCCGTGGAGGAGGCTGTGAGAATCCGTGAGGCACACAAGGAGCTCGTGGAGAAGATCCACGTCGTCAGTGTCGGTCCTTTGAAGTCTCAGGACATCATCCGTCAGTCTATGGCCAAGGGTGCCGACAGTGGTACCCTAGTGGAGACCAACGACGAGATTGAGCCTCTGAGTGTGGCCAAGATCCTCAAGCAGGTTGCTGAGAAGAACGAGTCGAACCTCATCATTTTGGGTAAGCAGGCTATTGATGATGATGCCAACAACACAGGCCAGATGCTGGCTGGTATGCTGAAGTGGCCACAAGCCACTAACGCTGCTAAAGTGGAGGTGAGCGGTGAGGATGTCACTGTGACTCGTGAGATTGACGGCGGTGAGGAGACAATCAAGGCCAAGCTGCCACTGGTCATCACCACAGACCTGAGACTCAATGAGCCTCGCTACACAACACTTCCAAACATGATGAAGGCGAAGAAGAAGCCGCTGGAGAAAACCAAAGTTACTGACTTTGATGTGGATGTCACAAAGAGACTGGAGGTGCTAAAGGTAGAGGAGCCGCCTGTACGCGAGGCCGGTGTCAAGGTTGGCAGTGTGGATGAGCTCGTCGAGAAGCTGCGGGAGATGAAGGCTATTTAAAGCCTTAGACTTGTATATGCGATGCCATATGATATGTGTAGACCTGGCTAATGGGCCATGCGCACACCCAAACATCACCCGGACACCAGTCGCTCCGAACCTCTTTACACAAACGACAATAAATGGAAAGGGCTTGCAAGTTTCAGCTGCTGTTTCACTAGCTGGGTAATATTTGTTGCTAAATAGATGATAGTAAAACTCTCGGTCCTCAAGCTCGGCGGTAAGGCACAGCCTCATTTTGTGGAGCGCAAAAGATTTCAAGTAATCTACAAGTGTGAAAGTTGTTCGTAATCATAAATCGTAGCGAGTGCTCATTAGCAATGAGACTAAGAGTCAGACAAATCTGGAAGCTTCTCAGCAATTTCTTCCTTCTTGACAGTGTGGTCGAACCTGCCGTAGCCGTTATAGCCTCTCTGTTGATGGAAGACAGGCAGCTCAGCCTTGTCGCTGTCGATGAGCTTCTCACTCAGGTTGGCAAGAAGCCTTATGCTCTCCTCGGCCTTGATATCGCCCATCTCCCCAGCAACCTTCTTCTTGTCGCTGAGGTTCTTCTGAAGCTTGTAGAGCTCTCTGATTTGCTTAAACTCCTCAGGTTTGCGCTTTGGGCCATGTCTCTTAAAAGTGATGTGTGCGTTCAAATGGTTGAGAGTTCCATAACTGTTTCTACAGCCTTTGTAGTTACAGGCATAGAGTCTCACCATTTCGTTGGCCTTTCTTCTTGGTCTCTTCTTGCGAGGCTTCATGTCAAGGTCCTGCGGCACATCGTGATACCTCATCTGTGGAGCCACCATGGGCGTGGGTATAGGCACATGCACGTAGTGAGGAGCCTGAGGCATCGGCATAGGCTGAGCCATGGGTGACCTCTCTTGGAATAGCGGCTGTGGCAGTGCTATGGAAGAGTTTCTCGAGTTTGAGGACTCTGAAGAAAAGGATCCCGGGGCTGAGACAGGCACAGGTACGGCGCCGGGTACGGGCGGTGGGAGTACCACTGGCTGTAGTTGCTGATGAACCTGGTTATGGAGCTGGTGGTGGAGCTGGTGGTGTGGCTGCTGCTGCTGTATGCCGATGGTAAGCTCCTTGATCGAGGGTAGCTTCACCTTGTGTTCGTGGCTCATCACGTCTGTCATTTGTGTTGATTTAGGCTTGCAAGTTGAGTAGAGTGCCAATCGGATCTCGTGGGGCCCAGATCTCGGTCAGATACGGGTTCGGTAGTGTTTGCGGCTGTGTGTGGATTTAATCCCGATGTTGTCGCTCTGAAAGGTGTCAAGTATAGTGGCGGTAGTGGCCAAATGGGTTTCCTGACAGGGACACGATACCCGTTATATATCTTGTGGAAACACTTGGAAAAGGGCAGAAATAGTGTGGATAAGCTCATCACTTGCGGCTTGCCGACTTTTCGGGGGGACTCACGCTTGACGTAAGAAGCTGCGTGATGAAATCACACGGTACGCGCACGCCGGCGTATCAGCAAGCAAGCAAACAAGAGCTGTGACGGCGCCAGGTGCGGTATTGAGAGCGGGAAAGTGGTCAGAACGGCCTCTACGGACTCTGTTTCCCTGGAATGAGAGCTGCTGGGCCTGTGTATCGTGGTGGGCTGGCGCTACGGAGCGGTGCCTTGAATTGGTGCGGGCACAGCCATTAAAACACCGACGTGGCTAGCCCAATCGCCGCGCGTGGTGCACTAAAATAAGAATATATTTTAGCGACCTGAAAGCAAGATGTGCTGGAGTGCCGCCCCCAAGCTTCCAGCACAGTTAGAGGCTTGCGGGTGGCAGGGCGGACCGGCGCGAGATGGCCAATTGGAGAGCGGAGTTTACCGCCAGCTCTTGGATCTGCGCGCAAATCATGTTCCTGGATTGCACAGGTGGGTACATTCTGAGCTAGCAGACACTGCCTCCTTTGCCCCGCGAGGTGTATTAGAAATCCGGCTCTGGGTGATAACATCTGCAGTGTGGCTAAGTGCTCAGGTACAGAACGACCCATAATTATCCTGGGCAACCCGGGCGCATGCTGCTGCCTTGCTACGTAGCCAATTGGGTGGCCGGCACTATTTAGAGGGAGATCCCTCAATTTAATACGCCAATCGGCCACAATTGGCAAGCGAAGGGCCCGTGCCAATACGAGGTGTGGCATTGCCCATTTCTGAGGCCCGATCTGAGACACCAATTGGTACCGCCAAACACGCACACCGCCCATCGGGCCCACAGCACTCAGACACGCTATAGGCACTGGGGTCCGCCCTCCTGGCTTGTCAGGACACGGCGCTATTATATAGTGCGCAGATCTGGCTAAACAGCAAGCGTTTTTTTACCCGCGAGACGGCTCGGAGCCCCTGGCATGATGTAGTGCTCCGTACATATGCAGATCTCGGGGTAGGCGCACACACATCCGACCACTATAAAGAGACAGCTGGGGGCCCAGTTTAGGTTGGAGCAAGTGTGCATCAACGTATGCAGGCTTGGATCACCCGCTATCTCTTTGCGTCATAGGGCCTAAGGGTGTCTCACATCCCAAACGTGTTGCGGGCACGTCCGGATCAACTAGCCATGGCAGCCCGGGCGATAAGGCCATCGCAGGGATGGTGGGAGCGGCCGGCTCCCGGGATGGTGGGAGGCCATTAGTAGTGCCAGGCTGCGACTCCCGGCGCCGCTGGCTGGCACCCCCTGGAGCCACAAACCCCACTAAAGCAACAAAGCAGCGGTTGCGAACTCTAAGTCTGGCACCTTGGCCGCACTACGGTGGAAACCATTAGATTACATAAACGAAATAGTGCACCGCCTCACAGGTAGAACTGGTCCTCCTGCTTCAGGTCGAAGATCTTCCAGAAGTCGTCCTGAGCCAGCATTTCATTCGGCAGCTCGGCAAAGCCCTTGGTGGTGTCACTCAGCATGTCGAGCCGTGGGAAGACGGGCTCCATTGGGCTGAAGCCGCTGTACACCTGCGGCATCTCCATCACGTACTGGTTGTGGTAGGCTGAGCTGACTGGGTGCGCCTCGGCCTTTTCCGACGACTGGATGGCGCCGTTGTGCATCGACGCCACAGAAACGCTTTTCGTCACCGAGTCGGCCGAGTTCACCTCGTTGAGCGAGTTGAAGATGTCCTCGTTCTTGGCAAACGTTGTGAGGTAAAAGTGCAGCAGCAGCCGCACCTTGAGCACAATGTGGTTGTTTTTGTACGTCTCGGAGCACAGCCTCATCTTGTCCAGCAGCTTCTCAATGAGGGCCAGGTCAAAGTCGTGCTTCAGCAGGTTGCAAGTCTTCAAGAATAGGGCAAAGCAGTAGAGCAGCCTGCCGAAAATCATCAGCGGGATGTGGTTCATGTCCTCCACGGACATGGATGAGAAGGCCTCGAGACACTCCATCGTGGCGTGCAAACACTTTAATGTGAAGGCCTTGCCCGTGAACTTGGAGTAGAGGAATGCCTCTATCGACAGCGTGAAGGCTCTCATCACGCCTGGGTCCAGCGTCGTCTTCTCACTGCGCAGCTCCGCCATCTCCTGGAGAATGAAGGATATAAGCGGCACATTCTCCTCATCGCGGTCGTGGATAAAAGTTCCGATTTTTTCCATGAAGGAGCACAGCTTGGCGAGAACGCCCACTGTGGAATAGTCGAGCCGTCCGCTATGCCTCACAACATCGTAGCACTCCTCTAGCTTGCGGGACCACGTGATTGGCAGCTTTCTCCGCAGGAAGGACATGTAGGACGTTGACAGGCAGTACACTGTGAGGATGAGGGCCGACTGCTCCTCGCTCCAGTCCTTTCTGGCCTCCGGGTGGCTCGAGGTGAGCTCCAGGTCATGGCACAGCGATATACACAGCCCGCTGAACATGTGGTAGCGTCTGTGGTGGAACATCTCCGGAGCATTGTACCAGATGGTTTGTAGCAGCAGGGCCTTGAGCAGATCGAGGCTCTTGTTGCCGATGAACATCACCTCGCTGAGAATCTGCTTTTGCGACAGGTTGAAGAGCTCTAGAGTACTCTCCTCCATCTGGCCGTCCGTAGTGCGAAGCAGCCCTGCCACTGCCATGAGCGAGTTGAAGAGCACCTGGTGGTTTGTCCTGAGATCGTCAAAGTCGTTCTGGCACCGTACAAAGGGGTACTTGGTATAGATGACTGTGTGGTAGATGTGGAACCGCTCCCGGGCCTCGGCCTCCGTGATGTAGCCAGCAGCCACAACGTCCACGGGCTCAATCGCCAGCGTGGCGACTCTGGCCTGGTTGGCCCTAGTCACCGCACTCGAAATGTCGTGGAGCTTGCAAGTGCCGTACTTGTCCTCTATGAGCTGCGCCTTGATCCGCCTTCTCTCTGCGCTCGGGTCCTTGGCCTGGAACTGGCCAAAATGGCCTGGCGACTGGCTGTAAAGAGACGACCTCTCGCTGTTCGGAGAGTCTCTCAGCTGTGATGTGAGCTGCTCCAGCTGAAGCTCGAGCTCTGCTACCCGCTCGCCCGGCTTCTTCTTCTCCCGCTTCACCGGCACCTCAATCTCGCAAACAACGTTGTTCTTGAGGCAACGAACACAGGGCGACGACAGCTGCTGAGGGTCTGAAGGGATACACCGCACTTTGAGGGCATGGCAAGCCTTGCACGCCACGGCGCGGCGCTTGGCCTTGGCCTTCTTCTTGTCCTCCATGGGCCGCCGGCTTTCAGTGACGGGGGATGACTGCGAGCTCCGCTATCTGGTCTCCTGGCCTGTAACTGGCCACTAAAAGAGTTTGGCTGAGTGTGGATCTGCACCAGTTGCGGAATCTTTTTCGCATCCCGGGCCGTTGCCGCGGCGACCGCTGACTCAGCACGCCGCCGCTGACTCAGCACCGCTCTCTTTGTGCCACTACATTGCACAATAGCAAAACATCAATTATGCCCTTCTCCTTTTACTTTTTGCCCGCACGGTTGTGCTGCATGTGGCTCTGCACCAGATGGCCGGCGGCCAGAGCAGCACACAGCGACAGCTCACCGGCAAGCACAATCGACGCCACAATCTTGGCCAGCTGTCTAGCATTGTCACCAGGAACCTCGGCAGGTCCACGTACCCCCAGCAATTCCAGCATAGCGCCCTGAGGCTCCAGAATGGTACCTCCGCCAATCGTCCCCACCTCAATCGAAGGCATCGACACAGAGATCTTGAGGTCTCCCTCTGCGGTCTCGTTCATCAGCGTAATACAGTTGGAGGCCTCCACGTTCTGTGCAGGATCCTGGCCCAGTGCAATGTACACAGCAGTCAACAGGTTGGAAGCCTGAGCGTTGAAGCCACCAATCGACCCAGCCATCGCAGAACCAATGAGGTTCTTGTTGATGTTGAGCTGAACCATCTCGCGTACGTCCGACTTGAGCACCTTGGCCACAGCATCCTTTGGAATCGTAGCCTCGGCAACAACGCTCTTGCCTCTGCCCTCGATCCAGTTGATGGCCGAGGGCTTCTTGTCCACACAGTAGTTACCGGACACGGACACGACATCCATGTCATCCCATCCCAGGTCCTCCACCATCGTCTTGAGGGCAAACTCAACACCCTTGGAGATCATATTCATACCCATCGCATCGCCTGTAGTAGTACGGAACCGGATGAAGAGCAAGTCTCCAGCCAGCGCAGTCTGCACATGCTGGAGTCTGGCAAAGCGAGAAGTGGAGTCGAATGCCTTCTTCACAGCCTGCTGACCCTCGGCAGAGTCCAGCCACAGCTTACACTTTCCCGCACGTGCGAGCGAGCCAAATCTGACACACGGACCACGAGTCATGCCGTCCTTAGTCAGCACAGTGGTGATACCGCCTCCGAGGTTGATCGCCTTGCAACCTCTCATGGCAGAGGCTACGAGACAACCTTCGGTCGTCGCCATAGGGATGTGGAACGGCTTGCCATCGACAATCACAGGACCGGCGATACCCACAGGGATAGGCATGTAGCCCACCACGTTTTCGCAGCAGGCACCAAAGACACGGTCGTAATCGTAGTGGAGATGTGGCAGTCTCTCAGAGGCGAGCACTGGGGCATCGGCAAGCACTGCCAAAGCCTGGCGTCTCACGGCAACGGCCCTAGCGGTATCGCCGAGCTGCTTCTCCAAGGCATAGAGAGGAAGCTTGCCCGAGGTGGCCAGAGACACAACTTCCTCATTGGTGAGGGAGGCAGTCTTGGACTCCTTCATTAGGGGCACAAGCTCCGTCAGTGGGCGTACCACGTCCGAATGTGGGATTGGAGCTGGCGCGGGCTTTGTGTTGGCTGCCGGCATTCCGGCGTTGGACTTGCTGGCGATGGCGCTACCGGCCTTTGGCTCGGGCTTTGCCTGCGCAACCCGCAGCAGGTACAGGTTGATGGAGACCGAGACGCCGAAGCCCAGCAGTACAAACTTGGAGACCCACCGGTCACGGACCGCCGCGCTCACAGCAGCAAACACTTGGAAGACAAGCGACTCCACCTGGATGGCGAACTTGTGGGGCAGGAACAGCCTCGTTGGGTGTAGCGTGATGAGGACGCCGGCGGCGTTTACCGGGAAGTGCTCGGCAATCGCGTCGAAGCCCGAGTCCTCCTCAATCCAGCCTAATCCAACCACCTGAAGCCCAACAAGCGCCAGAATAGCCACCGATTTGGCCAGTAGCACAAAGCTGCGGGAGCCCGTGGCGGCCATCTGGACACCATCCTCTGCGAGGGCCTGGCGCAGCACGGTACCCCTGTGGATCTCTGCAATTTGCAGCTTGAGAGCGAGGATCCCAGCGTAGAAGCTTACAGTGGAGAGAATATCAAAGAGCATCACAAAGGCTCCGAGAATGCAAAAGTTGCGGAGACCCTCGAGGTGGTGAGCATAGAGAGAACACCCGAGGAACGCGGTGATGACGAGCAGGTGGTCCCGCAAGAGCAGAGGAGTCTGCTTGTCGAGCGATTCTCCAACGTTTTTGGTGGAGAGCACCCTCTGGGTGAGAGCCACCTTGTGGCTGAAGCCAATTGTGGCCACGAGGAAGGGCATCCCCTCCGAGAGCGAAAGCAGGGGCACGTGGATCCCCAGTAGCGAAGTCACGTAGAGAGCCACCAGCAGGGCAATTAGCGACGAGACGAGGCACGAGAAGGCGAGCCAGAAGCGGGAGCCCAGTCTGCGCATCCGTACAAACACCGAGAGGCACGTGTAGCACATGGCGATGTAGGCGAGGGTCACGACGGCAATGTCAAACGTTTCGGCTCCCTTGACGAGCTTCACAACCTTCTCAACAGCCTTGATGGCGGTGTCCGAGAGCCTTCCGAGCCTGGCGTGGAAGCTGCGCATGTGCCACAGAGTGCCATCAGCAGCGGTGAGGGTCTCAATCTCTGGTAAGGGGCCCTCGCTCACCACAAACGCCGTCTCCTTGATGGAGAAGGCCGCCTCCAAGTTTGGCAGCTCATGGGATCCGGCACGGCCAAACTGGATCGGAACCACATCGTACCGAACAGTGCTGGCTGGCACTGTGGGCTCGTCCAACTGGACCCAAGTGGAGCCGGCGTTGTAGAAGAAGGCGAGCCCCGAGTCCTCCGAGGCGTAGAGCTCCACCACATTGAGGTAGCAGAAGGCCGCCACAAGCGAACTCACCAGAATCGTCTGGATCGGATGGGTAGCTCCGGTCCGCCCGAGGCGGGCCAGGCCATACGACATCCCACCGAGCGACATGTTGTTGATGTTGAAGCGAGGGGAGAAAAACGGACGAGCTATACGAGCAGTCGCGACTAGGGCAGCGCACTACGCGAGTCCATCGAGACTCACCAAGAGCTGGAGAAGGGTACTGGTGTATTGCGATGGGGAGATTGGCTCATAGCTCGTGGGCACTGTGCTCTACAAAGGCTCGCTGATCAATTCTCGGAGGGGACTCAAAAGGGGACTCACGGCTCATGGCGTGAACCTTTTAACTACGCAAACGCTGATCAATCCCCTGAGGCCTTTAAAAATGGGGCTACCGACTCATTTCTCACACCACCTGCCATGTTCCCTCTATCGTCACTACCAGAGGAGCTTATAGTGGCCATCATTGGCAGAATATCACACGTGCGAGACCTCGTGAACCTTCTCAAGGCGTCTCCCGAGGATCTTTTTCTCTTGGTGAACCCATCACGGTTTGTACATGTGAAGCGTGGGAATGATTGCAACTCCTTCCCCGACTTGGAGAGTTACGGTGTCCCCACAGTCACCTCTGTTGAGAAAAATTCTCACAACCGACACAAAATCTTCTTGGTTGAGATCAATTTGCTCAAAGGCAGTTTTGAGGGAGCTTGGGAGCAATTGAGACCACTAAGTCATACGCACTCATTTCTTGCCTTTGGCAACTACGATGCGGATTTCTATGAGCGTATAATCCTACCACTTGTGAATGCTTTGGATGTTTCAGCTATTGACATATCATCTTCAAAGATCCGCAGCATCCCCAGATACTTGCACAACGTCTCATTCTCTGGAATTTCTACTTTGGGGAATTGCAAAGAGGAGAGTTCAGAACAAGAGAAATCAGAAGAAGAGAATTTAGAAGGATATCCACACGTACTAACCGGGTGTCTTGAAACCAATTCACCAGACCGTGTCATACACCGCATGCTTGGTGGCATTGATCCTCCCAAGGAGGTCCGTATACTGAAAGATTGTATTAAAGACGTGACTGTGAGGTCACCAAAGGGATACATCGGCACTGTGCACTCGATTCAAGGACTCATGATACATCCACATGTGATGGCCAAGCTTGACTTGTTTAGCTTTCTACCTGAGGACTCCTTCACAATTGAAACAGCTCCGAGACAGGGATCTCCACCAGTGCTAGATATCAGCACAGAGAACTTAGCAAGGCTCGATATCATAGCACACGAAGTGCCACCATTACTGAAGAATGCTGTTACAGTCTCGAGTCTCAGGCTGGAAAGCAGGGGTACCTTCAAGCTGGGGTGCCCCGACTACTGCCTCTTGCAACTGAGGACACTCGATGTGGATGAGAACTTTCTTCCTCTCGTCTCTCAAGTGCCCACGATGGAGCGCCTTACGCGGCTCAGACTGACACTGAGCTCTTCAAGCGGTATCGCCATCCACTCCAAAAGTGTCAAAATCTTGTTGATACGTAATGTCACTAGTGGGAATGCGGATAAGGAGTTTAACTTTGTGCTACCTTGTCTTGAGGAGATGCAGATTGCGATGGATAAGAATGCACCACGAAGCTTGAAGAACATAATCTCGATAGCTCCAACGTCTCTGACAATCCTCGTACCTGAGGGTATCCGCACTATAGAGGGAAGAAGGTTGATCAACAACATCAATCTGCCTCATACAAACCTGAGATTGTTATTCGAGAACGTACACAAATTTGATGTTAAACCAGCTGTCAAGACAATCAGTTACCAGACAGTAAGCAGCGGCGGAATTCTGCGCAGCTGGTGGAGTTAGTGGCAGGTAGGGGAGAAGTTCCATAACAAAAGAATACTTCTATTACAATACAAGTTGCGTAGACTCCGCCTTAGAACACATTAATGTAGAATGAGTATGGCGCGTGCTTAGTCAGACGGATATAGGCGGCTTTTCTCCTGCGCGCAATCGGCCACTACTTGGCGAGACATCACGAAAGGGTCCACACTGAACTAACGACACGCACTCTGTATAGCAGCCAGCAATTAACCACCCAATAACAGATGCAAGCAAGAAGAATGCCTTCTGGTGGTAATCTTAGTCTCTTGGTGGTCGTGGTGGAGGGGCTAGTCGCGCAATCTGTTGAAAAGGGGCTCACGGGGATAAGAGGCCGCTAAATCGCGTGGCCCCACTTAACAACTCCACTGGACTCAATGCGTGAACCTTTTGACTACGCAAACGCTGATCAATCCCCTGAGGCCTTTAAGAAATGGGATTTACTCATTGCTTACACCACCTGCCATGTTCCCTCTATCGTCACTACCAGAGGAGCTTATAGTGGCCATCATTGGCAGAATATCACACGTGCGAGACCTCGTGAACCTTCTCAAGGCGTCTCCCGAGGACCTTTTTCTCTTGGTGAACCCATCACGGTTTGTACATGTGAAGATTGAAGGTAATTGCAAGTTCTTCCCCGACTTGGAGAGCTACGGTGTCCCGACAGTCACCTCTGTTGAGAAGAGTTCTCACAACCGACACAAAATCTTCTTGGTTGAGATCAATTTGCTCAAAGGCAGTTTTGAGGAGGCGTTTGAGGAATTGAAACCACTAAGTCATACGCACTCATTTCTTGCCTTTAGCAACTGCTATCCGTATTATTATGAGCGTATGATCATACCACTCATGAATGCTTTGGATGTTTCAGCTATTGATATCAAATCTTCAAAGATCAGCAGCATCCCCAGCTACTTGCACAACGTCTCATTCACGGGGATTTATACTTTGCGGGATTGCGAAGAAGAGAGTTCAGAAGAAGGGTATTCAGAAGAAGAATATTCAGAAGAGGAGAATTCAGAAGAAGAGAATTCAGAAGACCAGAATTCAGAGGAAGAGAATTTAGAAGGATATCCAGACATACACACCGAGTGTCTTAAAATCAGCTCGCCAGATCGTATCATACACCGTATGCTTGGCGGAAGGTATCCTCCCAAAATGGTCCATATACTGAAAAATTGTATTGAAGACGTGACTGTGAGGTCACCAAAGGGATACATCGGCACTGTGCACTCGATTCAAGGACTCGTGATACATCCACATGTGATGGCCAGAGGCTCCTCTCTTGAAGATGAGAATGAAAGATGAGAATGAGCGCTACTTTACAATCGAAACAGCCCCGAAGCAGGGATCTCCACCAGTACTAGATATCAGCACAGAAATTTATGCTCGAGATCATAGCATACGAAACACCACCAATACTGAAGAATGCTGTTACGGTCTCGACTCTCAGGCTGGAGGGTATGGGTGCGTTCAAGCTGGGGTGCCCCGACTACTGCCTCTCGCAACTGAAGACACTCGATGTTGATGAGAATTTTCTCCCTCTCGTCTCTGAAGTGTCTATGATGAAGCAGCTGATTTGTCTCAGATTGACACTGAGCTCCTCAAGCAATATCTCCATCCACTCCTAAACTATCAGATTCTTGTTGATACGTAATGTCACTGTTGAGAATGCTGATCATGAGGTTGACTTTGTATTACCTTGTCTTGAGGAGATGAAGATTGAGGTTAGTTCACCACGAAGCTTGAAGAACATAACATCGATGGCCCCGGGGTCTTTGAAAATCTTCGTACCTAAGGAGATCCGCGCTATAGACGGAAGAAGGCTTATTAACAGTATCCACTCGCCCTACACAGACCTGGAAGTGGTATTTGAAAACACAGTCAGATTTGATGTGAAGCCAGCTGTAAAGAGTCTCTGCTGCAGCACAATTGACCGCAAAGACATCTTGTGGTATCGGTGGCGCTAGTAGTATTCCGGGGAGGATTTCTTGATAGTAGGGAGCTCTTGATGGATCACTACGGAAGACGATACGACGTATCATGCAAGAACTTCTATAAGAAGACCTATATTTCCCATAAGAGTTTTGGAAAAAGGCATTACGTGCCAGCGCTTCACGCCTTGTTCGGCTAAGGCTGAGACTAAAATCCTCCAATGGTATTTCCATTCATTCAACAAGCATCAAAATCTTGTTGATACATAACGTAACGAGTGAGAACTATAACAAAGGACTTAACGCTGCGTTGCCTCACCTCGAGAAGATGCAGATTTCGATAGAGAGAATACTGGCGAGAATCCTGGACAACATAATATCAATTGTTTCAAAATCTCCGAAGATATATGTAACCGACGCTATTAGCACTATTGAGGGTAGAATGCTGATCAATTGTATCGATTTACCCCACACGGAACTATTGATCAATCTCGGAAAGAACATAAATTTCGATGTGAAAGCAGCTGTCAGGAAATGTCGATTACGAGACAATCTGCATTTGCATGAGGGAGAGTGAGTACTGCTGGTAAGGGCAGTGGTGGAACGATGTGAGGGCTTCAACAATACAGCCTGTAGAGTTATCGATGACTCAGTGAAGATCGCAACTCGTGTCGATTTCGTGCCAGGGAACCTTAGTTCAACGCACGTACGTTTTAAGCGGTTCCACTCACTATCTAGTCGAGCAACATGCTCAAGCGCAGAAAGTCGATAGGGTCTACAATTTCGAATAACTTCATGCTTTAGTACAGTATATCAAGCTCTACTTCAGCGACACAAGCTTCACGTCAAATGTGAGCTCAGAGTTGGCTGGGATGCCTGGGAGCTTCTTCTTACCGTAAGCGAATGGTGCAGGAATCACAATACGTCTCTCGCCACCAACAGCCATTCCAGCGACACCAATGTCCCAGCCTTTGATAACCTCGCCCTTACCGAGAGTGAACTGGAATGGCTTGCCGGAGGTGTTCTTGTCAAACACGGAACCGTTCTTGAGCTTGCCAATGTATCTCATACCAATCTTGGCACCGTTCTTGGCCTGTGGTCCCTTACCCACAGTTCTGTCCTCGATGGTGACTCCACCAGTGAGGGTCTTCACCTTCTTCTCCTTGGTAGGGCCCTGCTCCAGCTCCTTGTTGAACTGAACAGACTTCTCCTCCTTTTTCTGCTTCTTAGTTTCCTTTTCTGGCTCCTCAGCAGCTCTCTTCTTCTCCTTCTTCTCCTTCTTCTCCTTCTTGTCAACCTTCTCTTTCTTCTCCTTCTTCTGCTCCTCCTCCACAAGCTCCTCAATCTTTCCCTCAACATCCTCCTCATCCTCGAGGTCGTTGATGTCAAAGTCCTCTTCAGCGAGCTCATCCTCGTCTGGAGTGAGATCGTACTCATCCGAGTCAAACTCATCATCGTCCTCATCCTCCTCCTCAGAGTCGTACTCATCAGCATCGCCATCGAATGGGTGCTCGACGTAGTTACCAGAGATGTGAACTGGGTATGAACCAGTGACAACGAAGAAGATCTCCTCCTCAGGCGAGATGGTGATGTCAAGAGTCTGCTGGTACTGGGACTTAGGCGAGAGGGTACAGACAACATACTCCTCAACGTCCTCATCGTCCTCATCGGAGTCCTCGTCCTCGTCAGAGTCCTCACCCTCCTCCTGATCCTCCTCCTCATCGTCATTCTCAGCATCCATCTCCTCGTCATCCTCGTCATCCTCGTCATCCTCATCCTCGTCATCCTCATCCTCATCATCGCTCTCATCGAACTCATCGTCAGAGTCGTATGCAAGTCTGTTGAGTGGAGAAGACTTGAGAATTCTCAATGTGGATGGCTGGTCCTCATCGTCAATGGCGTTAGGGTCAATGGCAGCCATCGTGATGCGGACAGTCATTGGCAGATCAGACTCAATCGCCTGAGTAGGCACAAATGGCTCAACAGCCAGGTTGTAAGCAGCCAGTGGGAGCAATCCGGACATTTTTGGTTGATTTGTTTAAGCGTGCAGGAGTACTTATGTAGTTGAAAATTTTTGGCACGTTGCTTTTATTTCCGCATTCGGGCGATGAGATGAGCTGTTAGGTAAGCGATAGCTATGCAAAGTAAATAGATACATCAGCGCAATATATTCTTAATGACCCAGCAATGGGATCTCCATCTGCTACTCGGCTGTCTACACATCTAATACCATCGCAACTTCAAGATTTGTTCATTCTTCATTACCATTAGAACTTCAGCAGGTGTGGTCTGTCGCCAGACTTGAGCGAGAAGGAGGACGCAAGGTACTGCTTAAGAAGCGGAGTCTCCTTGATCTGTGAGAGAAGGGCAGCGTCGACAGTCTTCTGGTCGGCAATACGCTCAGCCTTAACAGCCTTCTTTGGCTGCTCCTCACCAAAGAACTCGGACTCGGACTTGCCCTGCTTAGAGCTCTTCTCGCGAGCAAAGTAGCTCACGTCAAACTTGGAGACGTCAACCTTGGCGACGTCGATCTGGGTGGAGGTGGCAATGACGTATCTAGCGTTGACACGTCTGAGAGGCACACCGTTAACCTTGAATGGGCCAGACACCAAAAGGGTGTTGTCCTCGAGGTGCTTGAGGTAGACCACTCTCTTGCCTCTGAAACGACCAGCGAGAAGGATGAGAACGGTGCCTGGAACAAGCGAAGCTCTCAGCTTCTGTGGACGCTGGGTCTTTCTTGTCTTCTTGGCGACTGGGAGGTCCTCGGCTGGGTACCACTTTGGAGCCTGTTGTTAGTAGCTGTCGAAAGGTAATGGCTCACGCCATATCTTGCGATATCTGTGTTTCCTGGGGGAGTTCGTACGTATTCGACCATGGCTTGCTACCTTGGATATCCTGTCAAGTGAATCTTCTTGTATCAGTCACTTGTTCGATCTGAAACTTTTCACTTTGCTGGCACTATTGTAGTGGCTGTTTTGCGACGAAAATCAATACCCGAAGGTCCTCCCGTAGTCCACAGTATCTTCTCACATCACATACCAATTGAGCACTCATTTCTGTCTAGTTTAGTGTTCCTTACTAGGGTCTCGAGTAATGGTTGGTGATGCGCCTCGAGCGTGAGCCCTCGCGCCGTCGGCGTCGTGGTGTCCGGAGGTTACTCTGGCAGGCGGTATGGAAAATACGCTGTACTCGCGCCCCCGATGCACTTGCCGCAGTAAATTGTGGACTCTGTACCGGTAAGCGCCACAGCGCACGCGCCGCCGTTCTCACGAGGGAAAAGCAGTCACTGGTGTGTGGATGTTTCAACCCCCACCTTATCTTATCACATCGAATCGTTGGATCGTAGATCGAGCTATGAATGTGGGCTCTGAGCAGTTCGAATGGACAGCCCAGTGTAAATGTCCCTACTTTATGTCTTTTTAAGAATGTTGTTGCGGTAGCGTGCTAGCTTTGAGAGGTGGCTCTACTATGTGGGGCCAAAAATTTGTCACGTGTTAAAAGGACACTATGGCCGAGTGGTTAAGGCGGGAGACTCGAATATTTCAAGTCATCTCTTGGGTTTCGCCCGCGCAGGTTCAAATCCTGCTGGTGTCGTTAATTTTTTTGGCTTCAGGAACATTGCAATTGATCACTTCATCTACAAATGATCATGCATAGACTACTTCTACCCCTTGCTAAAGTACGTACATTACCATCCTGCTGGTGGCGGCGTTGGGCTACTCTCCTCTGGGTCCGGGCTGTAGCGGAAGCTCACAATGATCTGGCCCTGTCCCAGGTCCAGCGTAATGTCTCTCGGACTGTCCACAACCTCAGCGAGCTTAACACTAGTGCTCCCCAGCTCCTGATCCTTGGAAAAGGTGTGGTGCACCACTCCGCCAAAGACAACCTCCGCCTCCTTAGGAGCGTCGAACTGAGTTTCCTCATCCCAACGAATCACCCCATTGCTGGCCTTGACATTGGAGGTGTGGTAGATCTCACGGAGCTTACCGTCGATTGCGAGGGATACCTTGAGCTGTGCCTCCTTGCCCAAGTTGGACCCGGAGTGGATCACCAGCTGACCCTGTGTAGATTTCTTACCCCTGACGGCCGTTGAAAAGTTGGACTGTCTCGAAACCTGTCTGGATACAGTCTGCGACATTGTCTGAGACATGGTGGAAGGACTTCTGCGGTGAGAGCTCAAAGATCTCGTCTCGTCAGTAGAAGGACGTGCGCTGTCTGAAGGCTTCTTCTTACCCAGAACGCTCTTAAACAACGAGGCACCACCCTTGCCAACTCCACCAGCCACTGCACCGGCTCCACCAATCACTGCGCCAGCTCCTCCAGTCGCAAGGTTCGCAACTCCCTCCACGCCCTTTAGCGGAGCTCCAGTGAGGGACGCGAGCCCAATACCAAACTCTTTTTCACCAACCTTTGGCCGGATGTACTCTGGCATGAAGGTGACATTAGTGTAGAGCACGCCGTGTGGTTCCAAGTTGAAGGAGACTGGCTGGAGAGAGGCAGCCTTGACGCTGGAAATGTCCAGTCTGGCAGACCCAATGACAGAGTTCTTGCCAGCCCTGTCCCAGTCCCACACCTTCACCATTAGGTTCGAGCGGGCACGGGATGGCACTGGGATCGTGGTGGTTTCGTTCCACTCGGGCTCCAGCGTCTTCTTCACAACCTTGGACTTGAAAAGCTCAACCTTCTCAAGCTCGACAGTAACAAACGGATCGGACTTGCCACTGCGGTCAGCGCCGGCAAGACCTTCAGCCCGGAGGAACTCAATCTTGGCCCGGCCAGTGTCGAGGATTGTCTCTGAAGGTGGAAGCTTCACCGCTGAAGGGGTGTACTCCAACCGCAGCGACAGGCTCGCCTCTCCAACCTTCACCTTGCTGCCCTCGTAGCATCTTTGCAAGAGCTCCAAAGTCTTGTAGGTGTGCTCCTGGAGAATGTCCTCCTTCTCCTTCACCTGCTGCTTTTTTGTGACACGCAGCACAATTACCGAATTAGGCAAATCGCGCACAAAGGCATCGCCAGCCTCCGGATTGACTCTGCGGCCGCTCGCTCTTCCTGACACAAAGGCTGGGGAGCCGCTGTCATCCATCAGCACCTGGATAAAGGAGTCCGCCCTTGTGACGGAACCCCCGGTGATGTGGATCCCCAGAGTCCCGGAGCGGTGTGTCACGAGCTGCTCCAGCGTCATACGCTCCTTGCCAGCAGCATCCACAACGTCCGTGTCCTCAATCTCCACCCACTCGTACTCCTTTGGGCTCTTTTTGTAGAGCTCCTCCCACTCCTGCACCTCCTTTTCTCTCTCCTTCATTCTCTGCGCATACTGCTCCTCCTTCTGCTTGAGCTCCTCGAGCTCAGTCACAGAGTAGACTGGGATCGCTGGAATGAAGGAGATCGAGTAGTTGATCTTGCCCTTTGGCCGCTTGCCCTTGATTTGCAGCTGCGACGATAGCACCTTGGCGTCCCCATCCACAAACTTGTCGCCATCCATGTAGTCAGCAATGGCGATATTACACGCACCCAGTGGCCGGTCCTTACCCAAATTCTGGTCATCCATCACCTCCAGCGACACGTGCTGGCTTGGAGAAATTATAGGCAGGTAGACAACCTCGTTGAAGTTGGGGTTGAGGGTGTCCGGGTGGAACGCCGTGCGGAACTTGAGTCGGTTGTTCAAGAGCACATTCACATACGGATCAACCTTGCCCACTGTCTCGAGATTGAGCACATCGGTGGCATCGCGGATGTGCACTCTGGCGACTCCAATTGGCGGGACGTAGTTGGCTGAAGACGAGACTCCAGAGAGCGAAAGCGGCTTCCAGATGGCGGTAATGCGCACCTGGCCCTGAGGCTCCATCTTGAACACGTCATTGCCGTCAGAGGAGTTGAAGACCAGAGTGTCGAGCGACTCATCCAACGAAGCCACAACGCGGGCTCCGTCCTTAATCACCAGCTTGACGTTTGTCACCGACTTTTGTGACACCAGCAGCTCCGTCGACTCCTCCCACGCTGGCTCGTTGCTACGTTTCAGGCTTCTGTAGCTCTTGACAGACTCGCCATTCACAAAGAGCTCTGCCGAGGGGTTCAGCTGTCCCGTCACTGAGGATGCCACATCGAGGCCTCTGGCCTGGTGCACCGTCACCTTCATGATGCCAACCTCCGAGTCCGGCACGTCCACCTCCTTGCTGTCGTCATCCACAGAGCTTGTCTCGGACTTGAGCACTGGGAACCAGCGCACATCGTAGTTGAGGTGGCCCTTCTTCTTGCCGGCAATCTCCAGTGGCACAGAAACGTCGAGATGGGCATCCTTTTGCAAAAGCGCCTCCAAGTCGAACGAGGCGCTTCCGAAAAGATCACCACGCTTCTTGCTGAGCTTGAAGTTGTAGACATCCAGCAGCATCTTCTGCTGGAGCTGAGGCACAAGGATGTAGTGGGTCTCGTTCCACCGGGCACTCTTGGTCTTAGCCCTCACGGCACTCCGCACCAGCTTCTCGCCAATGCCCACCTGGACATAGGCGTTGATGGACTCCTTGAGCTCGGCTCCCTTGAGAGTGATAGCCACAACACCGGTAGCATCGTTGGCCTGCGCAGCCATAATCTCCTCGAGGTCAATGTCGAGATGGTTCGGGGCGTAGAGCATCGGGCCCACGTTGGAGTTGACAATTGTCGTGATGAGAGACGAGAGCCCCGGAATCAGCGACATGATGTCGAGGCCAAAGGTGTCACCTCCCACGGGCTTGAGGGAGAAGTCCATCTTCGGAGGCTCCAGCAGCGACACAGAAACAATCTTGATGTGTGGGAAGTTGAGCGAGAGGTTGAGTGTGATCTTCATCCGGCCGCTCACAGACATGTCCTCCACGAGGATCGGGAGGTTCTTGGACACCATTGCCTTGCCGACCCTCACGCCCAGCGCCACCTTCGGATCAATCTTCTTGTCAATCTCCTTCTTGGTCATGTCCGAGGTGTCGTTTGGGGTGAAGGAGAAGGCCCAGTCCCACTCCACCACGTCCTTGCCCTTGCGGAACGACTTGACAGAGTCGATTCTCGGAGCCTTGGTACCCAGAGTGAACTCGTCCAGCGTCAGAGCATCAATGCCAAAGCCCGGAGCCATGTCCTTGAGAGTCTCGTGAGCCAGAGTCAGCACAGTCTCAGAGAGCGCAGGCATGTAGATGACCCAGAACTTGGCGAGAAACGAGTTGAGCCACTCCATCGACTCGGCCCGCTCCTCCAGCTTCTCCACCGCCACCACCCGCTGGATGTCGTCACGGACGTTTCTCTCAAACCGCCGGTACTCGGCTCTGTAGACCGAGGAGGCACACAGAAGCACAAACACGAGCCCAAAGATGCCAAAGCGCCATCTCGCTACGAGCCACGAGAAGAAGCACACCCCAATCATGATGCCCGTGTTCCAGTACCAGTCGCCGTAGAAGGTCTCCTGTACAAACGTCTTGATGGCGTGAGAATTGACAATGAAGGACTTGTTGAACTGGCGGCCCTCGTTGAAGCCGCCAATCTCCTCCCAGGGGAACCGCTCCCGCGGCACTGCGGCCGGGCCTTCCACGCTGCCCGGCCCAATCGCAGACCCGGTGCCGTCGATCTTGGACTCCTGCTGTTAGCAATGCCTCGCCACGCCACTACCTACCGCTGCCATTGTCGTTTGTGGTGTGTTGTGCCTTTGCGAAGCGCTTGCCGCAATTGACCTGGTGTGGCCCGAACTGAAATTTCGCCCGGTAGGGGCACACAGTGGAACAGTGGCCAAGTGCTGGGGCCACAGCTCTGGCACCCGCTGTCGCTACTATGGCTGATTCTCGCTCTACTCTCTACCAGGGACCCAATTGTGCCGTCGTATGCCTATGTAGAGCCTTGCGCGGCGCCGGCCCGATCTCAGACACGTGTCTGAGACTCACCTCAGGCTCTTGGCCATCTGCCGCTGCTTTGCTGCCGCGAGCAACCAAGCTGGCCGGTCAATTAGCCGGCGCTCACCACTCTTTGTGTTGAGAATCACAGCAGTCATGAGATCGCTAAAGTTCTGGTCAATGCGCCCCAGCGAGTGGCAACAATAGATGAGCTGCAGATAGAGCCCATCGCGCACAGACGACAGCGTGATCTTGGGGAGCGACTCCACCAGAGCCTTGCACAGCTCCAGCACAACGTGCCTGACAAACTCAAAGAGGAGCACGTTGGACCGTGTGCGCTCCGCGGCGGGTATGATGTAGGTGGGCCCGTGGCTGGTTCCAGGGTTGGTGTTCTGGGGCTCTCCGTTTGCAGCGTTTTCAGCCAAAGTGTTATCAGCCAAAGTGTTATCAGCCAAAGTGTTATCAGCCAAAGTGTTTTCAGCCAAAGTGTTTTCAGCCAAAGTGTTTTGGGTCTCAGCCTGTTTAGTCGCAGCCTGTTCAGCCAAAGTGTTTTCAGTCTCAGGCTGTTCAGTCTCAGCTTTTTCAGCCTCAGTGCTTTTCTCGTCCTTTTCCTTCTCCTTTTCCTTCTCCTTTTCCTCCTCCTTTTCCTCCATTTCCACCTTTTGCTCTTCCTTTTCCTCCACCTTCTTCTCCTCCTCCCCTTTCTCCTCCCCCTCCCCCTCCACTTCAATCTCCACTTCGCCCAGCTCGGCATCGTCAATCTCGGGGAAAATGTTGCGGTACGCCATGATTGAGCCAAAGCAGTGTTCCCGTACAACCTCCACACACCGCTTGACATACTTCTCCTGTAACTCACTCTCACTGAGCGGCGCCAAAGACCCAAGCTCCAGCTTTATAAACTCGAAACGGGCATGAAGCAAGATGCGCTTGAGCTGTTCGTCCGAATCCGCCACCTGGTTGAATGGCTGGATCCGCCGCAAGTAGGAAACAATCTTAATCACCGACGACTGCTTGAGATTGGTTCTCAACAGACGGATGAGGCCTATGAGCATGTGGGACATCTCCAGCTTGATGCCAGCCTCCACCTCTCTCACCAGATCGCTTGCCGGGAACCGGATCGCCAGTCTCCTTGTGTAGGAGCTGATTTCCAGGGCCTCAGAGTAGTACCCAGCCTTGATACACATGCCAGTGAGGGAGGGCAGTTCCAGAATGCTGACAATCTGCTCCATGTTCTCCAGCACTGTCGACAGCTTGTCCGTCTGCTTCTCCTCCTGCTCCTGCTGCACAAGTCTCTGTACCGTCGAGACTATCGACCTCAGCGTCTTCTCCTTGTCCGAGGGCTCGAGGTCCTGCTCCAGCATCTCGAGCTCCGGCATCTCCTCGAGCTCGTCCTCGTTGAAAATGCGCCACATCCACTTGAGCGTAGTGCTAAAGTCGTTCTTGAAGAGCTCTGTAGCCGAGGCCAATTCCTCCCTATTGCCAATGATCTGCTGATGCGATTGCACTATGGCGGCCTTGAGCTGGGTGTCCACCGACCGCTGCGCAGCCTCGAGCTCCGCAATGTCCTGGACCAGCGTTCTCTCGTCTGGCACATCCACGCCTGGGATTGGCGGCTGTGACGACAGATAGTCCCTGGAGGAGATGGAGCTCACCTCGTGGAGAAACCGCAGAGTCTCAGTGCGCAATTTGTCGTTGGAAAGCAGAGCCTGAGCCTCTGGCGGCAAGTCCGTTGCTAGCTCATTGAGCAGAACGCCGAGAGCCGAGGTGTCGAGCTCCATGGCGGTCTTCCTGGCAATGGGTGTTGTGGTGCGGTGTGGTGTACTGGTGTAAGTGTTGATGGAATTTGTTCGCGCAAGATAACACACAACCACCATGGAGGGCCTCTTCTTCAACGTCGACAACGGGTACCTGGAAGGCGTGGTACGTGGGTACCGGAACGGGCTCATCTCTGCCAGCCAGTACACCAATCTCACGCAGTGCGAGACGCTGGAGGATTTGAAATTGCAGCTTTCCGCCACGGACTATGGCAACTTTCTAGCCAACGTGCCCTCGCCACTCGCCACCTCCACAATCCAGGCCAAGGCCTCGGAGAAGCTCTACGCAGAGTTCCAGTACGTGCGGGACCAGGCGGTGAAGCCGCTCTCGCAGTTTATGGACTACATCACCTACGGCTACATGATTGATAACGTTGCCCTGATGATTACGGGCACTGTGCACGACCGTGACAAGGCTGAGATTCTGGAGCGTTGCCACCCATTGGGGTGGTTCGAGACCCTGCCGACGCTTTCTGTGGCGACAGACATTGAGTCTCTCTACCAGACTGTGCTTGTGGACACGCCGCTGGCGCCGTACTTTAAGGACTGCCTCACTGCGGAGGACCTCGACGACCTCAACATTGAGATTATCCGTAACAAGCTCTACAAGGCGTACCTGGAGGACTTTTACCACTTCTGCCTTGGCCAGGGCGAGCCGTCCGCCACGATTATGAGGGCGCTGCTTGAGTTTGAGGCTGACAGAAGAGCCATCAACATCTCGCTCAACTCGTTTGGCTCAGACCTCTCCGCCAGCGAGAGAAAAACGCTTTTGCCATCCTTTGGCAAGCTCGCACCCTTCTCCGAGGAGCTCTCCAAGGCGGAGGATGTCGAGCAGATCCGTGCAGTTGTGGAGAATGTGCTCGAGTACAGAGCCTTCTTTGACAGCGTGGGGGGTAAGACGCTGGAGGACCACTTCTACCGGTTAGAGATGGAGCTTTGCCGTGACGCCTTTACCCAGCAGTTCACCGTCTCGACAATCTGGGCGTGGGTCAAGTCCAAGGAGCAGGAGGTGAGAAACATCACGTGGATTGCCGAGTGCATTGCACAGAACCAGAAGGAGCGTGTGGGCAACTACATTGCTGTGTACTGAGAATATAAGCACCCTTACCAAAGTAGAATTATCAAAATTGTTTTTGTGTCGCGACACCCCTTTTTCAAAATTCCTACAAGGCCCGTACATCGTTCATTCATAAGTCATCATTTACACTACAATCTCCACTGCACCGTGCGGAGTGCCCACGACGACACTTCTACCCGGCCCAAACGCCACTGCAGGAGTCTGGTCCCGGTAGTGGTGGGCATTGCGGCATTGCGAGACATCGAGGTGTCTCAGCGAGTGGGAGTTGGAGAGCACAGCATCAACACCGGCACGGGTCACACGCACACACCCCTTCACCTTGAGGGTCTCGAGGTTTCTCAAGTGCACAGCAATCGCCAGCAGAGTGGAGTCCGAGATGGCGGAGCCGCAGAAGGAGAGGTCGAGGCTCGTGAGGTTCGGGCACCCGAGACACAAAACCTCAATCGACACGTCGGTGAGGGCACAGCAGAAGGAGAGGTCGAGCTCCTCGAGAAACTGCGCAGAGCTGGCAATTGCCACGAGCGACTTGTCCGTGAGGAAAGTGCAGTCGCTCATCTTGAGGTGGCGGAGGCTCGGGAACGGCTGGTAGGCCCAGTAGGCAAAGCCAGCGTCCGTGATGGTGGTACACCGGGTGATGTCGAGCGACTCGAGCCTCGTGTTGGCGTGGAGGGCAATGTGGTACATCGATCTGTCCGTGAGGTACTTGCAGTAGCCGAGGTTGAGTCTGCGGAGGTTGGGGCATCCCGCCTCGTCATCAACATTTGCCAGAGCCTCGTCGAGATTGCCAAAGCTTCCCCTACGCTGCCACCCCACCACACGCTCTACAACGTCGTCGCGTACTTTGCGGCAGTTGCTGAGGTTGAGCTCCTCGATGCCGCGGCCAATGCTGGGCACCGCCATGTCCATGATGGCCATGGCGCTCACCTCCCACACCGACGCCATCCGCACCACCTGGATCTTGCCCGCCATGCCAATCTCGTTCACCATGTAGCAAAAGCCCACGTCCGTCACGTGGAAGCAGTTGGAGATGTCGATGGTGCGGGGTCTCGACCCGACAAAGTCGGTGATTTGCACGAGCGCAGCGTCGTCAATCGACGTGTTGTAAGGCCGGAGGTCCAGCGTCTCAAAGAAGGGAGCCACGTAGAGCAGCTGCCTCCAGCGGCGGCAGATGAGCCGGAGCCTCATGAGCTCGGGCAGCGACAACAGCGCAAATACCCGCAGCAGCAGCCGGTCGGGCAGAAACTGCGTTGCCAGCACTGAGGACCGGCGGCGGCCGCCAACCGAGGCGAGCCGCAGCCGCTTAGCGTGGCTCATGTAGTGGAAGGGCTGGCGCTGGGCCGTTGGGAAGGCATTGGCGGAGGGCAGCACCGGGTTGAGCGGCGGCAGCGTCAGGGCTAGCGGGTCCTCCACCGCGGAGAGCCTGCGCTTGGGTTTTTCGTCAGGGAGCGACGTGGCGGGCGTCGCGGCCGATATCCCCGACAGCGCGGACTCGCTCCCCGACAGCGCGGGCTCGCTGCCCGGCGCGCTGCCCGATATCTCCGACACCGGGTCCCCCGGCGAGGGCTCCCTGGCGCGCGCCTGGAACCCGCGCCATTTGGCAAAGGGCTCGGGCTCCTGGTTACGCTGGGTCCGCTTAGTGGCCGTCTCCCTCATCTCGTCGCAGAAGCGAGGGTACCGGGCGTAGAGGCTCTCGAGCTGGTCGCCGCTCACCACGAGCACGTCCACCGTCGAGACCGAGCGGATGTCTGCGCTGCGGTGGGAGTGGGCCCCCGTTAGCGAGTGCAAAAAGGCCATCTCGCCAAAGTACTGTCCCGGGCCGAGCCTCGCCAGCACGCGGTCGACGGACCCCCGGGACTCGGACCCCCGGGCCATCGCCTCCGCCGCCAGCACCTCCACCTCGCCATTCACCACAAAGAAGATGTCCCTGCCCAGCTCGCCCTGCCGCACAATGTACTCAAACGGCTCGAACCGCTTGGGCTCCACCCCGAGCACGAGCTCGTGGATCATCGCCGACGGCAGCAGCGTGAACATCGGCATGCTGCGCAGAAAGTCCCTTGTCGGGATCGAGTGGTCGACATTGTCGTGGATCTTGGGCAGCGGGTTGGCGGGTCCCTCGCCAGCCACTTTAGGCGGTACCGACGGCCCGGGCAGCGTAGAGACGGCATTCGCCACGGCGGAGGCCCTCGTGTCGATCGGCTCCTCCGCCGAGTGCGTGTGCGAGGGGATGTTGGTGACTCCGTTGCGCTTGCGCTTGTCCTGCATCGAGAGCCGCTCCTGGGCCTCGTCCCTAATGGTGCGCTCCACTAAGGGGAAGTCCGGCAGTACGGCGTTGAAGGACTCGGCCGTAAGCACCCCGAGCAGCACCCTTGTGCGGGCAATGACGGTGGCTGTTCTGGGCCGGTTGAAGAGGATGCCAATCTCGCCAAAGAACTGGCCCGCCACGAGCTCGGCGTGGACAGCCTCGCCGTCGGGCGACGTCACGGCAACAGACCCTCGGAGGATCCAGTACATCGCCTTGGCGGGCTCGCCAAACTTGACAATGTACTCCTGGGCGTGGTGGGTCATGAGCTGGAGCCGGCCCGCAATCGCCTTGTGGAATGCTGGCGGGGCGTTTCTGAATAGCGGGAACCGGCTCAGCTTCTCCATGAGCTGCGGCGGCATCTGGTGGCGGCTCACCTGCTGGGGCTCGGGCTCCTCCTCGCTGGAGGACTCCTCCACCACTGGCACGGGCTCGTGCTCCGCTTGCGCCAGCGGCGACAGCCCCCGCTCCAGCGCCTTGTGTGACGCCAGCGGCGAGGGTCTCTGTGGCTTCAGGCGCTTGGGCCTCATCACGGCTGCGCCGTATCGCAAACCCCGGGTCTGACAAACTCTCCGGCTAGGGCGGCCAGGAGGCTGGTGGCTAGCTGACAGGCTGGTGGCACGCTGGCAGGATAGTGTGCTGGTAGGCTGGTGGCTGAGTCGCAGGCTAGGGCGCTTTCCCGCGGGCTCGTACTGGCGTGTGTGGCGGTTAGTGGTGAGGTTGAAATTGTCTTTTCATCTCGTCATCAAGCGCGCTCCGCTCCTCTCCGCCTTTTCGCCAGCGCCTGCGCCCGGGCTAGGCCGGGGTAGTGGGGCTTGTAGATGGGCTAGTGGCTAGGGTAGTGGCTAGGGTAAAGGCTAGGGTAGTGGCTAGGGTAGTGGCTAGCCTGGAGCAGTACCTAGCCTGGAGCTTCTGGCCCAGGCCCGGAATTGGCTACTGCTCCTGTCTATCGGCCCGTATCGCCGGCACCGCCTGCCCCTTTGGGCTCGCTCTGCGGTAGCCCTGCAGACCCACGCTGGCTGGCGGCACTCGGCCGGGAGTCGTCGTGGGGTAGCTGCTCGAGGCTGCGCTGGCGGGACATAACTCGCCCGTGCTCCGTAGAGCCGCCAATTGGCGCTGCAAACCACCCAGCCCATTCCGCCCTCACGGGCTCGCACCAGAGACGTATCGAACACGTCAGAATAACTCGCCCTGCGTACGCTGGGCGCCGTATCCCCTGCCCGCGGTGGCTTGCTATGTGCCCGTACCGCGCGCGCCCGCGGTCACGTGACTATGTGTCAGCACGTGACCCGCGAACGCGCTCTATGTGGGCTCATCACCACCAGGGTGCCGAGGCGTCTCCTCTTATACCCTCCACACCGCCTCCCCTCCACCGGACATGCCGCTGGACGAGGGATTCGCCTTCCAGAGCCTCGACGAGCTCGAGGAGAGCCTCGCCAAGTACTCGCTGGGGCGCGTCGACATGAGCGTGCCGGAGACGGGCAGTGGCTCCTCATCGCCATCTTCAAAGTCGGAGCCGGAGAGAGATGGCGGCCTGATCCACGGCCACGTCCACAGCTTTGAGAACTTCACCTATGTCCATGGCCACATCCACACTAACGACGCCGTCGCCTTGGAGACACTGGGGATCCCCTACATTCCTCACCACCACGATAACGCAGCCTTCTCAGAGTGCCAGCACTTTGAGTTCCTCAACTGCCACGACAAGCCCTTTGACGACCTCGGCACGCTGTGTGAGGAGGACGAGCACTGCAAGCCCAAAGTGCTGGAGATATGCTGCGAGAACGAGCACGACGGCTTTGCAGAGACGGCCGACTGTGCTGGTGCCTGTGGTCTCGACACCTCGGACATTGACGACCTGCTGTGTGGGCTCTGTGATGCCTTCCCGGAGCCAGACATGAGGCAGCCGCCACTCCAGCTCAAGAGGCCCAGGGAGATCCAGCACACCCACGAGAAGCACCACCATCACCACATCCAGTTGCACGACCACAAGCGTGTCAAGGGCAACTCCGACTCGCTAATCAGCTTTGAGTGGAACTTCCGCAACGAGCTGGCCAAGTGCGACTGGGAAGAGTGCCACTCACAGTTTGACAACACTCTGCTGCTGCAAAACCACCTGGTGGAGTCGCATCTCGTACCGAAGAATGAGGAGGAGACAACGTGCCGGTGGGCTGAGAATGGCACGGTATGCTCGAGGCAGTTTGCCTCTGCGGAGGAGCTCACAAAGCACATCACAGAGGATCACGTGGGCTCTGGCAAGAGCGTCTACTGCTGTAACTGGGTGGGGTGCGACCGGAATGGACAGGAGTTTAGACAGAGGCAGAAAGTACTGAGGCACATGCACATCCATACCCATTACAGACCCTTTGGGTGTACCGTTTGCGGGCGCAAGTTTGCGGTGGACTCTATGCTTACACAACACATGAGAACGCACTCCGGAGAAAAGCCCTACAAGTGTACCATGTGCGAAAAGTGCTTTGCCACATCCAGCTCCCTATCTGTACATCTCAGGACTCACACGGGCGAAAAGCCTCTAGTGTGCAAATACCCGGGCTGCTCCAAACGCTTCAGCGAAAGCTCCAACCTCACAAAGCACATGAAGATCCACGAGAAGGAGTTCAAGTGCCAGCACTGTCTCCGCAGCTTCACGACACAAAAACAGCTGCAGTCACACGAGGACAGGTGCCACTAACGAATCGATGCTACTCATCCAGACGCGTAGTTGCTAACTTGGAGCCAATTGCTCATAGAATATCGTGTAGTCCACAGGCTTGAACTCTGGCAGGTGACGAGGATGCCCAAAGTGTGGAGTACGCAAGATTGCCTTGGCGGGCTTTGTGATTGTAATTGGATCAGGCAATGCCATTTGCTAGGGGAGTGAGCAAGCCTCTACAACGATTCCCGTGCTCGATAAGGCGTGAGCAAATAGATTTGAGCACTTAATGAGGCAAGCGCGTATATACAAGTTTTAGTTAAAGTGCTTCTTCATGAGCTCGGCACACGGAACCTCGGCCCCGAGCCTCGTACACAGAAGGAACACTCCGCTGAATTTGCGGTGCAAGCTGTAAGTCTCCTCTGGTGGTGGAGTGAGTCTCTCCCTAAGCATCAGTCCCATCTTGGCCTTGACCCTCGTGGTGACATCCTGAGTGCTAAAGTCATAAGTTTTGCCCGGTCTGAAGGGCTCTCCCAGAGTCAAAATGCTCTCCACGTGTGCATCCACCATCTGTGATGATTCCAGTCCCGTGAGGTAGCCCAGCTTTTGCGAGTAGTAAGCCACCTGTTTCGAGTCGCCAGCAACACCAGCCTTGAGACAAGCGACGTAGTTTTTCGTAAACTCTTGACTGTACTCTCGAGAGGCTCCAAAGTCCAAGAGCTGGATCCGCTTGGTGGTTTTGTTGTAGAGGAAATTGGCCCAGTTTGGATCCGTTTGCATGAAACGGAACTCGGCAATCTCCTGCAGACACAAACGCATCACATTAGTAGCAAGCCAGTTTCTCGTCTCCTGGTCCCACTCGCCACGCACAATCTCTACTCCATCGAGCCAGTCCATCGTGATGATGTTCTCAGTGGTGAGGTTGTCAAACACTTTTGGCACTTCAAAGACAGGGTCGTCCTTGAGCAGCTCACCAAATCTTCTGATGCTCTCAGCCTCGCGCAAGAAATCACACTCCCACTTGAGCTCAGTACGTGCGTTACCGATGGAGCTCTCTGCAAACATTCCCTTGGGCAAGAGCATCGAGGCACTCATAATGGCTAGCAATGTGTCCATATCGGAGTCGATCGAGTCCTTGACTCCAGGGTACTGCACTTTGACAGCAACGTCATTCCCCTCTTTAGTGACGGCTCTGTGCACTTGAGAAATGGAGGCTGAGGCAATGGGCACCTCGTCAAAGGACTCAAAATTCTCACGCCAGTTCTCACCCAAGTTGTCACGCATGATACGGTGGAGCTGTCTTGGAGGCATGAAGTAGCCCTGGTTCTGTACAGACTTGAGGATTTCCGAGAGCTCTCTTGGAAGGAAGGACTCATCCTGGATCGAGAGCATCTGGCCCACCTTGAGAGCTGCACCGCGCATTTTGCGTAGCTTGTCACCGAGCAATGTAACGTTTCTTGACGAGAGAGCAGATCCTCTCAAGTTGGGTCTCTGGCCCTTGGAGACGGCCTTGAGTCCATCAGCAGCCACGTTCATCCCCATGGAGGTGGCAAGATGGCCATAGTGGAAGAGCCTCTGCAATTTGGACGAGGGGATCTCTGCGTACCGGGATTCGTCCTCAACAACGGCCTTCTTGGGCTTGTCGTCAGTGCTGTAGCTTCTACGGTGGTAATCCTTCAGGGTGAATGCATTGATGCCGGCATTGTGGCATGCCCGCAAAGTACTGAAGTGTCTCTTTTGTGTGCGGCGCTTTGGCTTGGCCGTCTCCTTGAAGCCCGATCTGGCCTCCTCGGCCCTGTTCTGGAGCTCGCTGTACATCTCATCGTGGACCCTCAGAGCCCTTGTGAGGCCAGAGGTTTTGTAGAAGTCGCACGCCTGTTCTCGCACAAGATGTGCCGACCCCTGGAGAACGCTGGCAGCAGACTTGGAGATGGTCAGCAGCTCGTACAGACCCTCGCGTGTGAGCATTGCAGTAATTCTGAAGCTTTGAGGAGAGAATTGATGGGAGCAATTGCACTACTGTTGTCAAGCCCACTGGCTATCGTACAGATCGGGGCCTCCGCGAAAGCGCGATAAATTTTTCCTCATCGCACTAGCTACTAGCACTATACACCATGGGTTCCAAACGGTCCAAAGCGCCAGAGGGAAGTCCTAAGAAGATGCGCATTGTGGATACGTCTGTAGCCGAGAAGGTGGCGGAGCGTGCGGAGGCAGAGCTCAGGGCCCATCCGCAGCCCGAGGAGGTGGAGGAGATTGAGCCTCATGGCGACTTCCAGGGACTCGTGGAGCACCACACCACTGCCAAGCAGGCAGAGAAGCTGGAGAGCGGGAAGTCGAACCCGTTCAACGGTGAGACCTTCTCGCAGCGCTACTTCGACATCCTCAAGGTGAGAAGAGACCTGCCCGTGCACGCCCAAAGAGAGGAGTTCCTCAAGATGTTCCACTCTACACAGATTATGGTTTTTGTTGGTGAGACCGGTTCCGGTAAGACGACCCAGATCCCACAGTTTGTGCTCTACGATGATCTTCCGGGGCTCAAGGGCACCCAGGTGGCCTGTACACAGCCTAGAAGAGTGGCTGCGATGTCTGTGGCTGCGAGAGTGGCTGACGAGATGGATGTACAACTTGGTGAGGAGGTGGGTTACAACGTGAGATTCGACAACAAGAGCAGCGCGAGAACCGTGCTGAAGTACATGACTGATGGTTTGCTTCTCAGAGAGGCGATGGAGGACCACAACCTTTCACGCTACTCGGTAATCATTTTGGATGAGGCACACGAGCGTACTCTCGCCACAGACATTCTGATGGGCCTGCTGAAGCAGATCACCAAGCGCAGACCAGACCTCAAGCTCATTGTCATGTCTGCTACACTGGATGCCGAGAAGTTCCAGCGGTACTTTGACGAGGCCCCATTGCTGATGGTGCCCGGCCGTACTCACCCGGTGGAGATTTTCTACACGCCCGAGTACCAGAAGGACTACTTGGACTCGGCAATGCGCACGGTGCTGCAGATCCATGCGAGTGAACCCGAGGGCGACATCTTGCTCTTCTTGACTGGTGAGGACGAGATTGAAGACGCCTGTAGGAAGATCTCGCTGGAGGCTGACGAGCTTGTCAGAGAAAACGGGTGTGGACCACTCGACGTGTACCCACTGTACGGTTCTCTTCCTCCGAACCAGCAGCAGCGCATCTTCAACAAGGCGCCAGACTCTTACAACGGCAAGCCAGGCAGAAAGGTGATCATCTCCACCAACATTGCCGAGACGTCGCTTACCATCGACGGTATTGTCTACGTGGTTGACCCGGGCTTCTCCAAGCAAAAGATCTACAATCCGCGGATCCGTGTGGAGTCGCTGCTTGTGTCTCCAATCTCCAAGGCAAGTGCACAGCAAAGAGCCGGTCGTGCTGGTCGTACGAGGCCGGGAAAGTGTTTCCGCCTGTACACACAGGAGGCCTTCCAGAAGGAGCTTATCGAGGCAACCTACCCTGAGATTCTCAGATGCAACTTGTCCTCTGTGGTGCTTCTGCTCAAGAAGGTGGGCGTGGACGACCTCGTACACTTTGACTTCATGGACCCGCCAGCTCCAGAGACGATGATGCGTGCCTTGGAGGAGCTCAACTACCTTGCCGTGCTGGATGATGAGGGTGACCTCACTGCACTGGGGAGAATGTGCTCTGCCTTCCCACTTGATCCTCTGCTCGCTGTGATGCTCATTGGTTCTGCGGACTTCTCTGTCTCGGAGGAGATTCTCACGGTGGTGACTATGCTCAATGTGCCAAATGCCTTTGTACGCCCAGCCAATGCCAGAAAGCTCGCCGATGAGGCCAAGCTCCAGTTTGCTGACAACAGCGGCGACTTTGTGACGCTGCTCAACGTCTACAACGAGTTCCTGGCTGCGAGAGATGAGGGAGGCATCCAGCAGTGGTGTCGCGACAACTTTGTGTCATACAGAACGCTCAACCAGGCCGCCAATATCCGGTCGCAGCTCGCACGTGTTATGGAGAAGCACGATATCCCTCTTCTCTCTACACCACAGGATGACAGATCCTTTGTCAAGAAGATGACGAGAGCATTATTGGGAGGCTTCTTCATGCAGGTGGCTATCAAGGCAGGCAAGGGCTACAGAACTGTGGATGGCCAGGACGTGCTGGTGCATCCATCCACAGTGCTGCCAACGAACCCAGAGTTCCTGCTCTACAACGAGCTTGTTCTCACTTCCAAGACTTATGTGAGAACTGTGCACAGCGTCAACGGTGACGAGCTCAGGAAGTACAGCTTCTTCAGCGACTACAAGTTCTGAGGAGACGGGCCGCTTTCAGCATATAGAGGATAGGTGTAAGCATTAAAAATGTGATATTTAGCGTATTCTGGGCTTTCGAGAGAATGTTCATGTATTGTCATCTAGGCGTTTCTGCTGGGGTACTGGCCTCCAGCTGGATGTCTGCTGGCATCGGAGCCGGCTCCTTTGGCTTATGGGTAAAGACGTAGTAGGCACATCCCAGGATAATGGCGATGCCCAAAAAGCTCCAGCCATTGGGCAGGTGGTGCCAGATGGTAATTTCCCACAGTAGGGCATACACCATCTGCGAGTACATCATCATCGATGCCCTCGCAGCCTTTTCTCGCTGGATTCCTTCCGTTAGCAGAAACTGCATAAAGAAGCCACTAATCCCCAGTGTGAAGAAGAGGAACCACTGCTTAGCAGTGTGTGGGATTCTGAAGCCGAGCCCTGGGACTACCAGCAAGCCCCCCAAGGACACGATACACGTCAGCCCAGCAAAGTACTGGACCATCACCAGCGAGTGCACACGCTTGCCGATGAAGCGGATGCAGATGTACACCATGCTGGCGCCAATGACTCCGCAGAGGGCGATTACTGTGGCCTTGAGCCTCAGCTCCGGGTCTGTTGTTTCAGCACCGTCGCCCGAGCCCGAGGGCTCTCCAAAGAGAAATGCCGGTCTTGCAATGGTGACGACTCCGAGAAGAGACACTAAGGCGCCTCCAGCCTCCACCAGCGACCATCTCTCCCTAAGCAGAGCCCAGGCCAGAAAGCCCGTCATCGAGGGCACGAGGAAGGTGATGACGGTGGCATCGCTCACTGTGAGGTACATCAGTGAGTAGTACATGGCAAACACTCCGAGGAAGCCTGTGAGGCCACGGGCTATGAGCCAGGGCCTGAGCTCTTTAGGCCCCAGCAAGTCGGTCTCGTGCTTGTAGAAGCGCAGGTAGGCAAAGCACCCGGCAAAGGTTATGCTCATTCTCACAAAGAGGATCTGCAGCGGGTGGATGGGTACTTCAAAGTCCGGGTCCGTCTCCAGCAGCTTTGTGGTCATGATCATCACCGAGTTGAAGAACTGCGAGAGCACAATGAAGAAGAGCCCGATGTTCGGGTGGACCGTGGTGTGGTAGTAGGCGATAGCCCTGTCTCTGATAGTGGGGGGCTCCAGCTCGAACGACTCTGGTGGCAGAAATGGCTTATCCATTTTTCTAGCTTTAAGGCTTTTAGGTTGGGTGTGTGCTATTCGATCTGATAAGCTCTCTTTTTTTTCACCGCGGCACCAGCTGCCACTTTGGTGTCACCGCGGGACAATTGCCATCTACGCCTATATGCTATGGATACACCGTAATATACATAAACTACAGCCTCTATTGCAGCTCTGCAAACCAGGCGTTCTGGAGCGCCTGGGAGGCGCTGATGCGTTTCGTCGGGTTGAAGAGCAGGAACTGCTCGAGGAAGTCGAGCACGTGGATGTCTGTCGGGTTGGCGAGTTGCTTAAAGATGCGAGCGAGTGGGATCTTCTTGATGATGGGGAACTTGTGGTCAATGTAATTGTTGTTCATCGCCATGATGTCGTCCGTCGTAGGCGTGCCCAGGATCTTGATGATCTCCACGAGCTGGTCGATGCCCGACTCGCCGGGGAAGAGCGGCTGGCCGATCAGCAGCTCGGCAAAGACACAACCTGTGGACCAGATGTCAATCTTGGTGGTGTAATTCGTGGCGCCAAAGATGAGCTCTGGCGCACGGTAGTAGCGTGAGCAGATGTACGACACGTTCTGCTCCGAAGGCGAGAGCACCTTTGCCGAGCCGAAATCGCAGATCTTGGCTATCCCCAGCTGGTGGTCCACGAGGATGTTCTGTGGCTTGATGTCTCTGTGGCATATCGAGCGGTCATGCAGGTACTCCAGGGCACTCAGAATGTGGAAAAGATAGTTTCTCACCTCTTGCAATGGCATGGTGAGCTTCTTCATGGCGTAGAATTGCGTACGCTTGTAGAGGGTCGAGGGCAGAAACTCCATCATCAGGTTGAGGTAGAGGTTGTTGTTTGAGTTGGTGGCTGCGTCCGTCTCGTACGAGTAGTAGAAGAGCTTGGTGATGTGTGGGCTGTCAATCGTCTTCATGATTTGCAGCTCACGGTTCTTGAAACGCTTGTCCTGTAGCACCTTCTTGATGGCAATGGTGCGCTCCGTAGGCAGCACCTGCTGGCACTTGGTGACGGTACCGAACGAGCCGTGCCCCACGTTCTGCGGGTTCTCGTACGCAATCTCCACCTTGTGCTCATTCACGTCGTTCACCACAACCGTCACTCGGCGTTCTGACATGGTGCGTTTGGGCTGTTGATGCTATAGGGCCTCTGCCGTAGTGTTGCTACTCTGCACTTTTGCCCCTGGTGTTGCGCTCGTCGCAATGTGGACTCTGAATACTCGAATGGACTTGCCCTGTAACACAGATCAATAGGCGTAGTGTGTTGCCAGATCGTTCCTTGCGATTGTTTTACTCCCCTCTCGCCGTCTCCAGCCCGCGAAAAAAGTGGTGTGGCCCTAGTCCTGTCACGCGGGACTGGGACTAGATGCACAAGGGCGGGGTGCCACAAAAGGGCCTGGGCAGCCGCCCCAACGGTGGAGGGGCGTGCAAACTGTGGGCTGGGGGGAGCGCCTGGGTCCGGGACACGGTGTTTAGCGGCAGTGGAGGGCTCGTAGGGGCTGAGGACCCCACCCCAGCGCCATTGTGACATCATGAGGTGCCAGGCGCGGGTCTCGCCAGACCCGTCCCTAGTCCCCAGGCCCTGCGCCGTGCCGTGGCTCACCACCCACTCTGCAACGCTTCTAATACAGAGGTGTGGGTGTATGCTGGTAGGGGGCATCCCGCTAGGGGGCTCCCCTTAGTGGCGGCTCCCTAGTCCCAAACAGCACCACTGTTGCTGGGCCTAGTCCCGCCGCAGATCCACAGCTGCCCCCACCGGTTCGGGGACCCTACACAAACGCCAGGACCCTTACACAAACGCTCGATACCATTGGGGAGTCTTAAATTATCTTAAATACCGCCTACAGCTTGGCCTTGGCCTTGGCGAACGACACGCCCTTGGCAATGTTCTTTTCCAGAGTCGCCACCGCCACGCGCAACAGCTCAGTCTCTGAAGCGTCCAGCGAGTCGAGGATGCCGTACTCAATGCCAGCAGCACCCTCTGGGCCCAGCCTGATGGGCAGCGACAGGTAGTCCACTCTGCCTCCAGTCTTCTGGAGCACCTGCTTGGCCCCCTGGATCGACGGGTCCAGGAAGATGAACGAGTCCTCCACTACGCCACGCTCGCCCTTGAGAGCTCTCAGCAGGGCCTCGGCAAACTTGTAGCCCGAGTACGCCATGCTGAGCGTAGCAGAGCCTGCGCCGTTCTTGGCCTTCACCACCTCGTCGCCGCCAAACTGCACACGGTGCACGAGCTTGTGCTTCTGCTCCTCGGTGAGCTTTTGGTAGATGTGCTTGCCCTTGGAGCGGGAGAACACTGGCACAATCGTCTCGCCCGAGTGGCCGCCAATCACCTCCACCCTGATTCCGTCAATGTCGGAGCCCTGGGCGTACTCGTTGAGGAAAGTGTTGGCTCTCACAACGTCAAGTGTCGTGACACCAAAGAGGCGCTTCGGGTCAAACACGCCGTACGACTTGAGAGTCTCAGCCACAATCGGCACTGTGGAGTTCACCGGGTTGGAGATGACCAGCACAAACGCCTTCGGGGCATTGGCAGCCACCGCCGAGGCAAGCGACTTGACGATGCCCGCGTTGATGTTGAAGAGGTCATCTCTCGTCATGCCCGGCTTTCTGGGCACGCCCGCGGGGATGATGACGATGTCTGTGCCCTTGAGTGCCTTGGCGATGGCGGTCTGGTCCTCCTTGGACGAGGGCTCGTAGCCAGACACCTTCACCTTGGAGTTGATGTGCGAGAGGTCTGTCGCCACACCGTGCGCCAGTCGGATATCGTAGAGCGACAGCTCGTCCACGTGGGGTGAGAGCTTCAGCAGAAGCGACAGCGGCTGGCCGATGCCTCCAGCGGCTCCCAAAACGGTGACTTTGGTCATGGTGGTGGTGTGTGTGGGAAGAGAGGCGTCTTTTATAAGAGTCAGATGTGACTCCCCGCGTTCAGCAACCCGGGGGAAGTCGGGTCGCGCCCGGGTGGATCCGGTGGCCCGGCAGCTGGCACTGGTGCTGGCGCAGCGCTACCCCGGAGATGGTCGGGTACGAGATCGGCCCTGGGTAGGCCTGGGTAGGCCCAGCGTACCCGACCATCTCCGGGGTCGGCCTCTACGAGAGCTCCTCTAGTCTATATTCATACATCTACTCCGGGCAAATCGTACGCTAGGGATCCACCTCGCCCCGCTTGAGCCACTCCGGCGCCAGCTCCTCATCCACCTCGATCGTCGTCTTGTCAAAGGCCTCAATCAGCAGCTCCACGAGGATCCGGCCACCACGCGACCCCGTGAACCGGCGGTACTCCTCGGTGAGACTCGCCAGATTCCACCCTTGCAGCTTCCTCAGACACCCAATCACGGTGCCCGTACGGTGCCGGCCCATCCCACAGCACACCAGCAGCGGGTAGTTCTCCCTGTTGACGATTATGCTGAGAGCCTCCACGATGCTCCTCTCTGTGAGCCCGTCCCACGGGTTGTTGTCGCCGCCATCGGGGTTGATGCCGGCAAAGTGTAGCTGGATTTGCTGCTCATCCACAAACTCGATGAACTCGTCAATCGGGTCCTCCGACGCCAGCCACACAATGCACTTGAGCTTGAGCTCCTTGAGGAACTCGAAGTTGATTTTGGACGGCTGGCCGCTGCGGTAGAGCTGTCTCTCCACGGGGCAGAAGTTGAGTGGCGGTACGATCCGCAGCCTGGGCGCTGCCCGGATCGTGACTAGCGACGTGGCTGCCGCCGTCTGCTTGGTGTAGTGCTCTGCGCTGAGCTCGTCCACCGTGTAGTCCTGGAAGTCCTCGTCCTCCGGTTCAGCTGGCATCCTGAGAGCTGTGCTGGGAGCTCGCGGGCTCTATTGTGGGTTGTATGGGAGCTGGGGCACTCTGCCTGGTAGTGCTAGTGTAGTTGAAATGGTGTAGTTGGGGCTTTCGCGGGAGTCCCCACGCCTAGGCCCACCACGGCTAGCGGGGCCGGGGCCAGTGGCCAGCCTAGCAATCCAGCCTACTACGCTACGGGGCCCCAGTAAGCTGGCGGGACCCCACTGGAATGGCCAGTGGTGGGCCCCTAGGCCGGCAGCGCTTAGTTCGCGCACACAGCAATCTCGCCACCACACTCAACTCTAACTACACTCAACCCTACCCCAGTAGCCATGTCAGAGGTCCACCTTTTCGTCCTGATCCACGGGTAAGTCCGTACCACGCACCGCTAACTCCAGCCTGTGGGGAGGCGCCAACCACGTCAAGGCGCTGGGAGAGATGCTCCAGCTCAACGTGGAGCCCGAGGTGATTGTGCTACGTCCTCGGAGCTCCTCGCTGCTCAAGACGTACGATGGGATCGAGATCATGGGCCAGCGGATGCTGCTGGAGGTGATTGCAGAGATCAACAGGCTCTCTGAGGAGCGCCGGGTCACTCGCATCAGCATTGTGGGCTACTCCCTCGGAGGCCTTGTGGCCCGCTACATGATTGGCGAGCTGGAGCAGATGGGCATCTTCGACATCATGGAGCCCGTGGTGTTTGCCACGTTTGCCACGCCTCACTTGGGTGTCCACTTCTTCCAGCGCAGGTTTGCCGTGATGAACTTCCTGCTGAAGCACCTTGTAGGGCCTGTGGGGAGACAGCTGGCGATCCAGGACAGGGGGAAGATCATGGTGAGGCTCACGGAGGGTCCCTACATGGCTGGGCTCAAGCGGTTCAAGCACAGGCTGGTGTTTGCCAATGTTCGCCACGACCGCACAGTGAGCTTCTACACTGCCTTCATCACGGATAAGAACCCCTTTGACCAGTGGGACAAGCTCGAGCTCAAGTTCGGGTATGAGGGAGTACCCATATACAACATCAAGGGCTCAGAGGTGTCGCCGCAGATTGTCAACATGCCCGAGTCCCGCTTTGTGCCTGAAGGTGCTCAGACCCCGCCAGTCACTCTGCTGAAGAGGGTACGCTACGCTGGACTGCTGGTAGCTCTGTGCTTTATCCTGCCCATCTGGATTCCCTTTGTCTTCACTCTCTCTGTTACGGGATCGGTTGGAAGCTACTTGCTGGCCAGGTTCCACCGTAAACAGACGCCAGAGGAGCTTCGAAGCCTACTGGAGATGGGCCGGCTCGAGGAGAGTCTTCGTGAGAAGCTGGACGAGGCCACGAGCGAGGCATTGGAGAGTGCCATCAACATTGGCGACCTCGATGCCCAGACTGGCGGCAGTGAAGGCAGCGGTGAGAGAAACTTCACCACTGTGAGTGAGGGCGACTTTAAAGAGATTGAAACGATCTTCCAGGGGGGCAGGGAGCAGGAGAGCGATATCTTCCTTCAGACAGAGCCACTGCCCTTTGACGACGACCGCAAGCTCATTCTGAAGAACCTCAATTCCCTCAACATCACAAAGATGGCAGTCTACGTCAATGTGCTGAACGCGCACGATGGGATCATGGCGAGAAGAGGGGTCCGCTGGTCCAGCGTCAAGGGCCTTTCTGTGATTGGCTTCTTCTCGCAGGCCGTCAATGCGCTTATCCAGGAATAGAAGAGCAATATCGTTCTGTAGCTAAAGTAGATTTCAAAGACGCGCAGATCAGCGGTGAGGTGCTGGTGTGCGGGTGTGTGACGTATTCGCGATGGTGAAAAAACATCCACAAGCTTCACCAACAGCAACATGTCGGACTCGAGCGTGTCGTCGTTTGTGAGCCATCACAGAGTGGCAATTGCCCTCACGGCCGGTGCAGTGGCGTCTGCCGCTGCTGCCTACTATGTGCTGAGCCAGCAGGCGCCAGCAGAGGCCAAGAAGAAGAAGAAGGCGAAAAAGACAAAGGCCAAGCCAAAGTCTACAAAGACTCGTGCCTACCCTGCAGATGAGGCTGGATTCCCAGCTTTGACACCTGAGATTATTGCTGGTCTCACGGAGGAGCAGAAGGAGCAGTACTCGCTCGCTTTGAAGGAGGACGGCAACGAGCTCTTCAAGGAGAAGAAGTTTGAGGACGCCATCAAGTTCTACACGGCCGCGCTCAGTGTGAAGGAGGACCCGGTCTTCTTCTCCAACCGTTCTGCGTGCTACGTGGGTCTCCAGGACTATGACAATGTGATTGCCGACACCACTTCGGCCCTCAAGATCAAGCCTGACTACACAAAGTGCCTTGTGCGCAGAGCTGCTGCCTACGAGCAGCTCGAGCAGTACGAGGAGGCCATGTTTGACCTCACTGCCGTCACTGTCTATGGTGGCTTCAACCACAAGTCCACAGAGGCTGCGTTGGACCGTGTCTTGAAGAAGCAGTCGTACAAGATTGTGCAGGAGAAGCTGGCACAGCGTGTCGTGGCTTTGCCATCTGCTTCATCGGTTTCCTCCTTCTTTGGTGCCTTTGATGAAGAGACGAGCGAGACTTTGGGCCTGGACCAGAGCGAGGGCTCCTCTGACGAGCTCCTGGTAGCTGCTCTTGAGAAATTGGGCCAGAGATCCTACCAGAGTTACGAGGAGGCTGACGTCTACTTTGCCCAGGCATTGGAGGCTTACAAGCGTGCCTATGCCACTGACAAGTCCGAGCAGACGAGAAAAAGACTCGCTGTCGTTTACGAGTACTCTGGAGCCTTCAAGTTCCTCAAGGCAGACCCATTGGAGGCTTTGGAGGACATCCAGCAGGCCATTAGCCTCGAGCCAAGAGCCAGATCCCACGTGTTTGAGGCTTTGATCTACGCTGACAAGCAGGACTTCCCAAAGGCTGAGGAGGCCTTTGACAAGGCTATCAAGCTCGCACCAAACTCGGGCGAGGCTTACTACCACAAGGCACAGATGTACTACTTGACTAATGAGCTTGAAAAGGCTCAGGCCAACTTTGAGCTTGCCCGTGAGCACAACCCTGAAAACGTCTACGCATACATTCAGATTGCCTGCATTGCCTACAGAAACGGCGACTTTGCTGGAGCTGAGGCTGGCTTCCAGGCTGCTAAGAAGAAGTTCCCAACTTCTCCAGAAATTCCAAACTACTATGGTGAGATCCTCGGCGACAAGGGCGACCGCAACGGTGCCATCACACAGTTTGAGGTGGCCTACAAGCTGCAGGAGGCTTTGCCAAAGATCTCCATTGGCGTGATTCCTCTCATCAACAAGGCTGCCATTCTCGCTAGAGAAGCCACTCCAGAGAATGTGGAGACCGCTGTGGAGCTTCTTGAGAAGGCGTCTGACATTGACCCAAAGGCGGAACTCGCCAAGATCACACTCGCACAGTTGAAATTGCAGCAGAACAAGGCTGATGAAGCTGTTCAGCTCTTTGAGGAGGCTGCAGAGCTCTCGAGAAACCTCGATGAGAAGGTGCAAGCCACCTCTTTTGCAGAGGCCTCCAAGGTGCAGATCAGAGTCAAGCAGGACCCGGTGCTTAACGAGAAGATTCAGGAGCTCGTGAACCAGTACGGTGCCCAGGGCATGGCCTGATGCTGATGTACATAGACTGTTTATATACGCTACTAAGGATTGCAGAGCCTTCCACTCTAGTTATAAAAATGAGCATTCCCCATTTGGCTGTGTCGCAAAAACTTTTTCGGTATTCAAATATTCTTTGTGGAGGAGAAGACTCGCCCATTGCGAAATATGTTGCGAATTGCCAATTCTTTCGCCAATCTGCATCGCAATTATGATAACGCACCTTTGTGTAACTTCGGGACTGCCCGATACGGCTTATTCACTGCAAATGTCAAAAAGTGGCGCACCGAAAATTTCGAGAATGCAATATTGCAACGGCTACACCAAAGCGTAAATAATTATCGAAACCTTTTGTGTAATTTGGTGCGGATCAATAAGATCGGAATGCGGTGGCATCTTTGGCTCTAAATTCCGACGATTCTCAAAGGTTTGGGCACACGGCGACTCAAACTTTGCTTTTATTGTACACTAACGCATAATGTGAGCCTCACGCACTAACTTCGAAATCCTTCAACTATTAGGAGACGAATATCTTGTTTTCAGAGAGAATTTGTCTTCTCTAGGGCTAGTTCCTCCCTAATCTGCCATTACCATACGTGCATTCGAGCGATAGGGAGGATCGCGGGGATCGCGAGGCCCCAACCGCGAGATCGGATCCGTAGTAGGATCACGAGCCTCGTGAACCAGCCCAAGGTTTTGAAAGCTCAAAGTGCCTTTCATTATATTTTTGTATTGGATCCCGACTTTTGCCACTTTTCAGGCTTTTGTTAGCCCCAGGGTGCCAAGAGTTAATCTCCAGATAGGCGATGTGAGTATGGTATGCGCACTCTCGGTTGTCCCGGAGTACTCTTTGGGATTTCCGGTGCATGAATGTGTCAATTTGTTTAAAAAGGGGGGTACCAGAGGACGGAGCGCTCTGTAAAAGCACCACAGACGCGTCATTCTGCCGTCTAGTTTGGCGATTCGACCCTTTCAATGTCGAACTCCTCTAGTACCGCTTTTAGCACTACTACCGGCGCCTCAGAATCCAGTGATGTGCCCTCAGCGGAGGTCCCACCTTTGATTGTGGGGCATGAGGTCATCAGCCCTGAGGATGAGGTATCCACAGATATTGTGGAAGACCTTACAGAAGCCACTAGATTCATGAGTGTGACAGAGCAATTAAAGGCACGTGAAGCAGCTAACGGCCCTATCAAGACGATCGAGATCTTCGTCGGTTGCACTGGCGTCTTGGGAAGAAGGGCACTACCATTGCGGTCGGCCCTCAGTGCTGGAACTGGAACCGTGATTGTTGCATTTCAGCGTGAGCCAAGTACCTTCACATTCAAGAATGTTGTTATGGTGCAAGGTAAGCTTCTCACTGACTGGCTTCCGATCATGGGAGAGATCGACAGTGCTTTCCCCGACACGCCAAAGACGCTCATCTGCCTTCTCTCAGGTTCGACCAATGACTTCTATCTTGAGGTTAGCATGATCGTCAACTCATTCAAAGTGTTGGATCTTGTGTCCATTAGTCTATTGAAGAACAGTGTTGTGGCCAACATTGGAGATACCATTGTGTTCACTCTCTTCCCAGGGGTGTTTGCCAAACAAGGTGCAGAGGTCCACGGAGATGTCCGTCGGCTTCTGATGAGCTGCAATGCCTCAGATCCAAGCAAACGCCCAAACATGTGCTGGATTAAGAACCTTGTCATTTATCATCCGGTATTCGTCGGATCTCTGAGAGAAGACCGCAGCGTTATGTTCCGGATCAGCATTCCATCATTGATGGCGTATGTCGACGCCAAGGTCAGAACTCTCAATGGGTGGGTTGGCACCTTGGTGAACAACGAAGCCTTTGCGGCCTCTCTAAATGAACCTGTCGAGTTGCTAAACGGAGCCCACTGCATCTCCTTTGGGCCCTCCGAGATCTACAAGCGCTCGAAGGCAGTGAGCAAGAGATTCAACATCAACCCTGTTGACTTTGGCGGTTTGGACTGGAAATCAATCAGATCTAAGATCTTTGAGAACGTCCAGACCATCTAAAGTTCTCATGTTCTGCTAAAATCATATTTGCATCTAGTATCGCTTTGCTAGCCCAGAGTAAAATGTCTATTAAAAACCTATGTAGAATACTTGGTTTACTTGCGGCTCGGAGCACTATTTTTCTCAGCTGATCGGGAGTGAATGGGCAAAGTAGACCGTCGAAGAAGACGAAAGTACCCAATCTCTTTGACTCATTTCGGAAATGAATAGAGAACTCATTAAAAATTAGAGGTTTTATCTGTCCAGGTGAGAAGGTTTGACATAAAACCGAGACAGAAAATAGTCCGAGTTCGAAAGCCCTCAATCCCGAAAACTATAAAGGAACACGAGGGCTAATCTTGAGTCAAATCTTCTTTCTTACTCTTTAAGTTTCAAACGTTCCAATATCCTCAATGATATCCCCTGAGAACTTTGTTAACGCCACGGCCATCATCGAGGGTGTTGGCTCTGAGGCATTGGTCGCAACTTCAAGTGCTGCTACATATGTCAAAAACATCGTGGAGTGCATCCCACCAAGATCGGTTTTGCAGTACTTCTATGAATTGTGGGACGTTTCTCCAATATCAACTAGACAGGCTTGTTGGTGGTACGTTTTCTCTTACGTCGGCAATTTGATCTTTGGAGGTCTCGCAACACCAGTGCTCTGGGTCAGTCTCTCGTGGTGTCTTACGGGTCTCTTGCTTGTGGGAGATGGAGCCCTCATTGCCTCGTTAAAGGAAAAGGTGTTAAAGGCCACAACAGGCCATATGTTCGTGAGTGGCATTGGAAACTTTACGGAAGTTGTGGGCTACAACAGCAAGGGAGACCAGCTTGGTTTTTTCGACGCTCAGGACCCAAGTGCTGTATCAACGGACTCCTTGACCGCCCAAGGCTTTACCCAGACTGAGGCTTATGCAATCTTCAATGAGAACTGGAAGAGCTCAGACAACACCATTCCACGCATGTATGGTATCAGAGCAGTGACAGAGGGGGGCTCAAGTCTCTCGTGTTACAGCAACGGATACATGCCTCAGGAGATTGTAGGTCTCCTTCAGACAGCTAGCCCAAGTGGTGACCTTGCCACCGGTGCTCACACGGTATTGTGCACTACCGTGAGAAGTGACGAGCTATTGGACGGAGTGGTTCTTCCTAAGAAGACCACCGGTGCCTCCATCCCTCTTAGATCCGGGCCGAGCCAGTCAAAGGACTTCAACATTAAGGCCTCATCTGCTGAGGAGATTGAGGCCATTGAGAAGGAGGAGTCTGACTGGCAGAAGCTCGTGCAGGAGTCCTGGAAGTACATTGAGGATAACACTGAGGATGATGAGTGTACCGATTGTGAGGTGGGTGCCCAAGGTCTTTTCTCCACCAAGGAGAAGCCGTTCCGCTTCAGCAGTGTCTTTAGAGACATTAGTGGCAGTCTCAGCACAGCCATTGGCTCTGTCTACGTGAACCAGCTGCCTCCGGTGGGTGCCTTCCTTCCAGGACACTAGGCGCGCTCGCCTAATACTCAGTCTCACTCCACCAAAAAGCAAAAAAAAATCCATTAGTTCCCGACACACTACTTTTATTCCCCTTTCTGATACCCTCTATGATACTCTATATGAATAAACGAGACTGAGTCGGCTGTAGTGCTCTGTGCAGAGCTGGCGTGGTGATGCTCATCGCGATAGCCGCGAAACACCGCGTGTGGCTGGCTGCCACTACAGACTCGGCTTCCCGCGCCTAGAACTGAAGGCCGTTAGCTGCTTGTATGTCTGTGATGCAGATATCCTGTCTCAGAGATGCATTCAGTAATTAATACGTTGCTGTCATCTCGTGGGCTTCCACTTTGCCATTGCGCTGGCTCATGCGCCTCATATGCATGCATGCATGTTTGTTTTTGTGAGGCAACCCGCCACACAGTCTGGCTGGACATAACTTGGCAGCGGTCGTATGACTGGTACCCTTACTGCAGGCTATGGCCATGACTGCACTGTTTGGGCATCGCGATGGCAGCCAGCCTCGGATGTGGTATATATACCCTGCGGGATGGAAGTGCTCCCAACTTCTGCTTCCAACTAGAGAATATGGATCAAATAGAGCACTACAAACCCACCGTTCTGTTCCGCCAGAACGCTGTGAAGAAGGTGAGATCAAACCCCGAGCTACGGCCGACCCGCAAGTTCTCCAATGAGGCATGGATGCTGAACGAGAGCAAGAACACCGTTCTGGACAAGACCACGTGCGCTGACAAGGTGAAGATCGCATCGAGCTACTGGCGAGTCCCTGACGAGGAGCTTTACCTCACGAGTGTGGCGGTGAATGGTGAGAACAACTCGCAGATCGCAGTGGCCAGCGGCAAGGCCAAGGACAACCTGTACGTTTACGAGATGGACGAGTCCCTCACACACCAGCAGACAATCTCTCTGCCGTACATCCAGAGCATGCGCTGGCTCGGGTACGATGACTCCGAGAGCATGCTCTTCACAGGCCACAAGAACGGCGCAGTGCACCTTGTCTCTGTGCCCGGGGTGGACTCCGAGGACAGTGCCCGTATAGTGAAGCGCTACAACCACAAAAAGCACTTTACTCGTGTCCGCAACCTCAGTGTCAAGAGCATTGCAGCCCCGAAATGGGCCAAGGGCTCTTTCCTTTCCCAGTGTAACGAGAATGTGTTCCTGTGGGACACCCACCACCGGTCCGATATGCCAATTCTCAAGTCCCAGAGCATCGGGCTACTGGCAGTGGATGCCTCCTCGAAGAACGGGATTCTGGGTCTCGCTGGAGAGTTTGGCATTGCACTCCACGACCTGAGAGCCGTCAACGAACCATCCATCTTCACGCCAAGAGACAGCACTGCTGCCAACAACATCAAGTGGGCACCCTACGACGACAACGTGCTGGCGGCATCGCACCTCGACGGTGTAGTAAGGCTCTGGGACATCCGAGCCCAGAAGTCGTACGGACAGCTCTCGGGCCATAACGACCTCATCACGTGTCTTGAGTGGTCAGAGGAGAGTGCGACGGACATCTACACTGGCGGCGCTGACGGCAGCATAGTGCACTGGGACCTGGATGGCGACGTCACAGACTGCTGTCTGGGCGAAGGCCTCGAGGCTGTCAAGTACGCTGGTGGGAAGTTCCTCACCGAGCAAAGAGACATCTACACGATGGTGAGTAAGCGGCAGTGTGGCACAGTGATCCCCGCCGGCAAGACCGCCGTCGTGGACATGGCGAGTGTGGGTAACAGGCTTGTGTCGATTGACGCCTCGGCCTTCCTCGGAGTCCACGGCAAGCGTGGAGTTGACTCCATCAGTGTAGAGGAAGGCACCGCGGACAAGTACATGGAGGAGCTGCTGGTGGATATGGAGGTGCCAGAGGTACACACGGAGTCGAGCGACTCAGAGAGTGAGGAGGATTCCATCTTCACCCATGACAGCAGCATCGAAAGCATCGAGGAGACGAAGCCGGACTTTACCTACGAGAAGATCATGCCGCTGAGGCAGCCAGTGGAGCCACCGCGGCCCACGTACCAGGTGCGCAGCATGGTGATATGACGATTGATACCTAGGCGTATAAACGATTGATACCTAAAGCCTACAGCCATAGCAGTGCATATTGTATGCATATATAAGGGCTAGACGCTCTTGGCGAGCGACTCGTAAGCTGGCGAGACGCTCTCGTAGTCCGCTTTGAAGAGCTCGCGGTGCTCGTCCAAGTACCGTAGCAGAGCCTCCGAGTGCTCCACAATCACAGCAGTGCCCTGTTGCTCCATTGCCGTCTGGGCAATTAGCGCAGGCAGAGACACCACGAGCCGTAGAAGGTGCTCAGCGCCGTAGACAGCGCTCATCTCACGGCTCTTGAGCTTGGCATCCTTCGTCACGTCCAGCAGCTGCTTGCGCTCGAATCGGTACAGCAGCAAATTGCCGAGGCAGGCGTTGAAGTAGGTCCTGAGTCCCGAGACGTACTCGCCAGCTATGTCTGTCTCCACAATCGTCTTTGCCCTGGCCATCGCCACCTGCTGGTAGCGGCTGAGGATCTCGTCGACACTGGGCGAGGCCGGCAGCCTCACGAGCCTGTGTTCCTTCGTCACCATCTCCCAGTCGTCCACCAGGATGGCCTTGAGCGAGTCTGGCACCGCCATGGCGATCTCCAGCCTGTTCTCCTCCGGGTCCTCGCGCTTCTTCTTGGATGCGGTACGAGCCATTGGCGTCTCTGAGGGCGTTGCCGAGGTGGCTCTCTTGAGCTCTCGCTGGAGCTTCAGGTTCTCTGCGTTGAGCTCGAGGATCCGGCGGAGATCGACCCACTCGTCCCACGACGACTTCCATCCCTTGTAGTGGATGAAGTAGAGTCTCTCGCTGGCGAGCCCTTCAGGAATGTCCTCCGGGTGCACGGGCTCGTCGCCCTCCTTGGTCTGTGCGGTGGCGGCCCCGGGCTCCCTCACCTTCAGCACCTTGGCCTCGTACAGGAGCGGCCCGTGGTACGCGAGGCACCTGCTGTTGACTTCGAGCATTGGGAGTTGAAGAGTGGCCGCGAACACAAAGCACCACGTCAGCTCGCGGCGAGGCGGCGGTACTGGGCTTGGTGGGCCTACTGGGCCTACTGGGGGACTACTGGCTACTGTGTAATGGGGCTAGTGGGATGGGTGGGGGTGGTAGTGGGATAGAGGTGGCTAGGGCTAGTGGACAGGCTGGTGGAGAGGCTAGTGGAGGGGACAGGGCAATAGTGATGGCAGTAGGCCACCTGATAGGCCTGTGTATAGGCCACTGGATAGGCCAGTGGATAGGCCACTGGATATGCCACTGGAAGAGCTAGTGGATATGCCACTGGATAGTGGATAGGCCAGGGCAATAGGCTGGACAGGCCAGGGAAATAGGCCAGGGCAATAGGCTAGTGGATAGGCCGGTGCTAGGCCGCAGGCAGTGGCTGGCCGCTAATTAGTGGCCCCCGCTAGTGGCCCCCGCTAGTGCCCCCGCTAGTGACCCCCGCTAGTGCCCCCCTAAAAGACGCCATGGCAGCCCCTAACAATCCGCCGAGCTGAGACAAAACACCGCCGCCGCACTATCGCCGCGTGCGCTATCGCGGCCTTGACGTTGTTTTTCATCCAAGGCCACAACGTCCCACCCATACAGTCCAGGCGATGTCCGAGAGCGCCAACGTCATCGGCATCCACTACCGTGTGGGCAAGAAGATTGGGGAGGGGTCCTTCGGGATCATCTTCGAGGGCGTCAACCTGCTCAACAGCCAGCAGGTGGCGATCAAGTTTGAGCCCAGACGCAGCGAGACCCCTCAGCTGCGGGACGAGTACAGAGCGTACCGGATCCTCTCTGGATCGTTCGGCATCCCTAGAGCCTACTACTTTGGCCAGGAGGGGCTCCACAACATCCTGGTGATTGATTTGCTGGGCCCCTCCTTAGAGGACCTCTTTGACTGGTGTGGGCGCAAGTTCTCAGTCAAGACGGTTGCGCAGGTGGCCAAACAGATGATTACAAGAGTACAGACGATCCACGACCGGGACATGATCTTCCGGGACATCAAGCCCGACAACTTTCTCATTGGCCGGCCCAATACACCTCAGGCAAACACGGTACACGTTGTGGACTTTGGCATGGCCAAGTACTACCGCGACCCAAAGACCAAGCAGCACATTCCCTACAGGGAGCGCAAGTCGCTCTCGGGCACTGCGAGGTACATGTCGATCAACACCCACCTGGGCAGAGAGCAGTCGAGACGCGACGATCTTGAGAGCTTGGGGCATGTCTTTATGTACTTTCTGCGTGGGTCGCTGCCTTGGCAGGGACTCAAGGCTCCCTCCAACAAGCAGAAGTACGAAAAGATTGGTGAGAAGAAGCAGACAACGCCAATTGCAGAGCTCGTACAAGGCCTTCCGGCGCCATTCGGAGACTACCTCTCCTACGTGCGCGGCCTCAAGTTTGACGAGGAGCCAGACTACGACTACCTCAGATCGCTCATGGACCTTGCCCTAGAGGCAGTGGATGAGACGGAGGACGGCGTCTACGACTGGATGGCGCTGAATGGCGGGCGTGGCTGGGACGCGCAAATCAACAAGAAGCCCTACCTCCACGGCTACGGCAACCCGACGCCTAGAACTCAGCAGGGTTCCAACCAGCTCAAGCAGAAGGTACACTCGCTCAACAACTCGCGAGCCAAGACGCCCAAGGGCCAGGGAAACTACGTGGTGAACTCGTCTCAGTACGGCGTCCACTCCCACAAGATGAACGACCCACAGCAGAACCTCATTGCGGCCCAGCACGACGCACACTCAGAAGACTCGGACAGGGGGTTCTGGAGTAAGGTGTGCTGCTGCGGCTGAGTTGCTGGAAAACACAGACCTGGGCATAAGCCATCCTTGTCATCAATTTATGTACTTTTCTTTACACCGTAGCTCTACAATCTCACCATTGGGTCGTGGTTATTAGGTGGCCAAAGTTGGAGTTGGTCATGCACATGCCTCTGCAATGTTGGAATCGGCAGAAGGCGCTAATCATAAGGGGGGCAGTCGCCAATGTTGGAATCGGCGCTGGATGAGGTCATCACAAGAGACACAAAGTTGGAGTTGTGCTCTCTTTATAAGTTATTTTTTTGTCGCCAAACACTCTTCTATAGCTTGGCCTGGAGCGGTCTCTGCAGCGTACCGCCAATCTCCTTCACCACGCCGCTCTTCAACAGCGCCTGGCTCAGGTCGGCAACGAGATCGTCAAAGTCCTCAATGCCAATGCACAGTCTGATCAAGTCCTCAGGGAAGTCTCTCTCAGCTCTGGTTTTAGGGTCAATGGAGGCGTGCGACATGAGACACGGCATCGAGATGAGCGAATTGACACATCCAAACGACACAGTCACGCCAAACACTTCTGTCGACTCCACCACAACCTGAGACTGAGGAACCGAGCCAGTCTCAATCGAAAGCACTGCACCGAATCCTCTGTTGAAGGATTTGTGCAATTCGTGCTGTGGATGCGACTTGAGCCCTGGGTAGCGCACTTTGAGACCAATCGACTCCAGCCATGCAGCCAGTCTCTCCGCATTCTGCTGCTGGCGCTCGAACCGCACAGAGAGCGTCTTGATTCCCCGGGCAAGCAGCCAGCACTCAAAGGGAGCCAATCCGCATCCCGTGGAGTTGATCACAAAGTAGATGTCTTCAGCCAGCTTGCGGTCGCGCACAGCAAGCACACCAGCCATGATATCGTGGTGTCCGTTCAAGTACTTGGTGGCAGATTCGTACTGGATGTCACAGTAGTCCAGAGGTGTCAGAAGCAGTGGTGTCATCATCGTGTTGTCAAAGACGATGAGGCAGTCGGGATACTCGGCCCGGATGTACTTGGAGATAGCCGGCAAGTCCACAACTTTGATAAGCGGGTTGGTGGGCGATTCCAAAAAGATCATCCGTGTCTTGGCAGAGATGCTCTGCTTGACAAGCTCCGTGTTGGTGGTGTCAACGTGCTTCACAACGGCACTGCCCTTGTTGTGTAGGAAGGTCAGCAGTCTGTGTGTGCCACCGTAAAGGTCGTCTCCCGCGATAACCTCGTCGCCAGGCTTGAGAAGCCTTGTAATGACATCGGTAGCACTCATGCCGCTCGAGACGAGGTAGGCCTGTTCAGCCTTCATGATACGAGCCACCTGCTTTTGCACAGCGGTTCTCGTTGGGTTCCCCGATCTCGTGTAGTCGTACTCTCCCATATCTGATAAGTCCCTCTGCTTAAAAGTGGTGCTTTGGTAGAGAGGGGGCACAGACGAGTTGAACTGGTCATCGTGTGCCGATGTAACGACAAGCGTGTTGAGCGACACTTTCTTAGCCATGTTGTTTGGTGAAGGAGCGAGAGCCACACTAGAGGGACATTTCAGCTCTATATACCCTATCGGGCTGAGTCACTACGTGGCCCTACCACGCCGGCAGAGTCTCCAAAAGGAGTCAATTTCGCGACTCGGGCCCGCCTGTCAGTTGTCAGGGCAACCCTGTCTGGGGTAGAACATCATTTCAGAAGCGACCTGCATGTGTGATTAGCCTCAGTGTCTAGACGGGGCACTAGGCAGCTATCTGACCTTGTAGTCGCTCCGGATTTAATGGTAATGGGAGAAAAGGCTTACTGATCTCGTTTTCCTGGAATCATTGATTGCATTTTTGTGTAACCGCCACGTGAAAGGTAAACAATAGAACACTATAAAAGGGCGGCTAGCTACACCGCTTCTGTCTCCCTTATATCTAAGCCTTTTACCCTATACCTCAACCTTTCCAAGCTACTAGTCACTAGTTCTTGAGTCTTCACCTACACACCACCACCACAGCCAGAACCACCTCAGCATTAAGGACATTCGCAATGCTCATAAGAGAATTGTTCATCTCGGCATTCGTCACCTTTGCCATGGCAAAGGGCTCATACGGCGTCGGATCTGACGCAGAGGCTGAGCTTCCAGCTCCAATAATGGAATTGGATGACTCTGAAGAACTCTCTGCGATCGACTTTGAAGAGGATGCCGAAGTCATTGAGAGCGAGCCGTCTGTCGCCAACGAGACAATGACATCCGGTAACTCTACGCATATGAACACCACAAACTCTTCTGTCTCGGGTGAGGAGGAGAATGGTGCCAGTGCTATGCACGGTGGGATGTATGCTGCATCCGCTGCTGTGTTGGCTGCCGCCGCTGCGGTTATGTTCTGAGACTGCTGTCCTTAACCTTCGTTGTTAACCTTCCCTGTTCCACTTTTTGCCTGCCTGATCTTCGGCTGATGGTTTCTGGTTGTGATTTCCCCCGTTCTTTTTGTCTTTTTCCCCACTTTTTGTTCACCTTGTCTCATTCTCTCGTTGTGTTTCCCTAATGTTCTTCTCTTTGTCCCTTCGCCTTACCTCTTTCTCTCTCTCTCTTTGTCGTTCCCCCTTCCACTCGTCCCTCCTCTTTGTCTCTTTTATTCCTTCAATATAATGGCCGAGTAATAAAGTAGTTTCTTCTACATGCTAATTCCAAGATATGCATTAGATGACGTTAGACCGAAATGGTCTTCCAAACGTTGAGTCCGTCAGTGCCTGTGCTCACAAGGGCGCCCGGGATCTGCTTATGCCATTGCACATCCTTGACCTCCTTCTGCCAATGCACAAAGAGCAACTGTGGTGGGATGTCGTTGAGCTCACGAGTCTCAGACTTTTGCTGCTTCACTTCCTCATCATCTGCCTCGACAGACAAGTCCCAAAGAGTGACTGTGTTGTCCTCTGATGACACTGCAACGATGGACTCATCCAGAGGGTTGAAGGAGATCGATGTGATGGCAGACTGGTGGAAGTCGTACTGGGCCACAGGTGACGGCGTAGCACCTGGCTTGAAGTGACGCAAGTCCCAAATACCCCACTTGCCGTCATCATCTCCAGAGGCGAGCAGATAGTTGATCTTGCTGCACCACGAGATGACGTTGATGTCGGTGTTGGATCCACGCACAGAGATGGCTGGTCTATGCTTCTTGGATCTTGTGTCCCAAATACGGATGTGTCCGTCGGTGCCACAAGTGGCAAACACTGTCTGCTCTGCCTTGGACCATTGGATGTCCTCGATTGATTGGTTGTTATCCACTGTGAATGGAGTCTTGTCAGTGGACCAGCCCTTGGCTGTTCTATTCGTCAGGAAGACACGGCCTGTGCAGTCTCCGGAGAGCAAGCTTCCTGTGTTGATGAGAGGCGACCAGTCGAGACCGTAACCCTCGACGTTTCCGTGGTTTCTAACTGTGTGAATTGGTCTCTTTGCTGGCTTTGGAATTGTGAACCCTGGTGTGTCGAACGACTTGTATTGGGCTGAGAGATCGTAGATCAGCACCTCACCATTCTCACTGGATGATGCTGTGAGGTACTCGCCAGTGGCGGCTGAATGTGGCGACACTCTCAGTCTATTTGTGGTGTCTTTCAATGGCACAGACTCAGATTCCATCACTGGGTCTCCCTCATACTCGTCCTCCTCATCCTCATCTTCATCCTCATCCTCCTCATCGTTCACGAGAGTCTTCGCCAACTTGCTCAGCTTCAGTACAAGCATCTCGTTGTCCTTCTTCTTCTGGGCCTGTGTGGCTGTCGCGACGTAGACGGACGCTGGATAGCTTCTTCTCTCATCTCCCAAGTTGTCTGGCAGTACGTCCAGTGTCAGACATGGCCAAGGGAGGTTCACTGTGTGGAGCATCTCGTAGACTGTTGGGTCTGCCTCCAGCACCTCATCAGGGCCCAGTGGCTTCGATCTGTGAGGCAGGTAAAGGGTGGACTCTGGCTCTTCCTCCTGCTTCTCATCCTGCTTGATAATCTCCTCGGCATTCTCACCTTCCTCATCCTCGGCCTCGCCGGAGGAGTCGATCTCTACAACCTCACCTTCGGAATCATACTCGTCAGAGTATGGGTCTTCGAACTCGCCCATCTCCACATCGTCGCCAGCTACCTCGAGCTTGGTGGCAGAGGGGAGCTCGCTCTCAGAGGTCTTGGAAGCAATGTTTCTGGAGGATTCAGCATCCTCGGCAGTTCTCTTGGACATGACCGGTTGGTTAGGTGTGAAGCCTGATGCATCCTCCATGGCACCATCTATAAATTTTTTCGTGATGATGGTGTCTGGGTGTTACATAGGCACTGGATCTTGCGCCGCTACTGGGGCCCCTTTATGGCTCTGAAGCTGGAAGAAAGCCGTTTGAGCTTCAATTTGGAAGTCATGGGTACTTCAATAGCCACTTTTCAACTTTCTAACGCCCGGCCGCCAGGTGGCGAATAGGGAGCTGGGAATTGGTAAGGTCGTGGCCCGCACGAAAAAACTACTAATACACACACCGCTAGCCGCTAGCTTCAAACGCCAGGAATATCTTATGTCAGAGGAACAGAAGTGTCCTGTGGATCACACAGCCTTTGCAAAGGGGAAGGTAGCACCGCATCCTATACCGGCTGCTGACTCCGAGGCAAAGTGCCCCGTGGATCATAGTGCGAGGGCCAAATGGGCAGAACTCGGAACCAAGCCTGTGGGCCACCCGGAGGTTACTGATGACGCTGCAAAGTGTCCCGTTGATCATGAGGCTCGTGCGAAGTGGGCAGAGCTTGGTACGGCCAAGGTTGTCGATGGACGAAGCCTGCCAACGGCAGTCGAGCACTCTTCAGATAGCATACCTGAGACGCCTGTGTATTCCACAGACGTGGCACTACCTGAGGAGAGAGAAATCTCGAGTATTCCTCGTACAGGTGCTGATGGTAACTGGATCTACCCCTCGCAAAAGCAGTTCTTTGAGGCGATGAAGCGCAAAAACTGGAATCCGGATGCTGAGGTGATGGCGACTGTGGTGCCGATCCACAACGCTGTGAACGAAAGGGCGTGGTACCAGATCCAGCAGTGGGAGCAGAATCAGGGCGGTGACAAGTGTGGTGGGATCCAACTCACAAGCTTCAAGGGTGACTCTAAGAAGCTGACGCCAAAGGCTCTGTTCAAATGGGCATTGCTCGGTTACCAGAAGCCGTTTGATAGACACGACTGGACTATCGACCGGTGTGGTGTTGAGGTGGAGTATGTTATAGACTTCTACGCTGGTCAGGCGAACCCTCTGGCACCAGGGATGGCGAGTTTCTTCTTAGACGTGAGACCAAAGCTCAACAGCTTTGAAGGCTTCAGGCTGAGAGCAAAGCGCTTCCTGGGCCTCTAATTGTATATATTCACATTAACTGATGAGCTACGACTGCAACTAGAAAGAATGTACTGCAACTCTAGAAGAGATGCTTGCTTGGTATGTACAGAGATGGTGCGCTCTCGGATCATGAGCGAGGGCCCACCTCATAGTATATCGTCATTAAGGTCTTCCGGCAAAGGCTCCGCTCTGGCCCAGTTTCTGCATGTTTTCGCCCACCTTGACATTGACCTCGAAGTACTTGGCGACACATCTGTCAATGCACAGCGACTCGTTCTTGGAGACGTCACCCTCGGAGTACGACCGGTTGATGCACTTGGAGTGGCAGTTGTCCACGAGCTTGTTGAACATCTCGGTCACCATGTCGAGTTCAGCCTCCGCTGCGGCAATCTTCTGCTCGGAGCTTGGCTGTGGAGCACCACCGAGACCAAGGAAAGACATTGCGTTTCTATCGAGCTTGCCGATGGCGTTGGGCTTTTTTTTCAGCTGTGGGCGTAGAGGCTCATCAAACGCGTTCGCGCACGTGAATTGGCCGGGGCACTCCGAGGCCCCTCCCCGCCTCAACACCAATTGCGCTTCCGGGCCTTCTGAGCGGGTCCAGCACCTTGTAGATGGCCTCAGGATGTATTGTAGGGGTTCTGTAGTTGTAAGTAACCGCCGCTAGCTCTCACAATTGCCGTAGCGCGCCTCGGGCTGTTGTGTACCGCGGCTCAAGCCTCGCCTGTGCTATTTTGATCCCACGCGTACTATAGAAAAAAATAGGAAAAAGCAGATTGCAAAGCCTGTGTAAACACTGCTCCCCAGGTGAGAATAGCAAGCATCACAATGGCCTCCACTACCCCCAAGAGACACAGCAAGACTCAGAGCACTTTCGTAAGTGTGAAGCTCGTGGGAAGCAACCCACAGCCAATCGACACGCTTTGGAAGCGTTACAGCAATTGAAATACTAACGCCAGGCCTTCGACAACACCACCACGTCCGTGGCTGCTTCGCAGATGCGTAACGCGTTGAACAAGCTCTCCGACACTGTGGTGGATTCAGAGGAGAGAGCCAAGTTCGAGAATGAGATGGACACCTTCTTTGCCCTCTTCAGAAGATACCTCTCAGACAAGGCGTCGGGCACTGCTCTTGACTGGGACAAGATCAGATCTCCCTCTCAGGAGGAGGTGGTGGACTACAGCAAGATCAGCGATGTCACCACCACTGACAACCTTTCGAAGCTGGCTGTGCTCAAGCTCAATGGTGGTCTCGGTACCTCGATGGGGTGTGTCGGTCCAAAGTCTGTGATTGAGGTGAGAGACGGCAACACCTTCTTGGATCTCTCTGTGCGCCAGATTGAGCATCTCAACAGACTCTACGACTCGGACGTTCCACTGCTGCTGATGAACTCGTTCAACACCGACTCGGACACGCACCAGATCATCAGAAAGTACGGCGGCCACAGAATCCGTATCAGAACTTTCAACCAGTCCAAGTACCCAAGAGTGCTCAAGGACTCGCTTCTGCCCGTGCCTCAGTCAGCCGATGACCAGATTGAGTCGTGGTACCCTCCAGGCCACGGTGATCTCTTTGAGTCGTTGCACGCGTCCGGTGAGCTTGATGCCCTGATTGAGCAGGGTAAGGAGGTGCTCTTTGTGTCTAACGGTGACAACCTTGGTGCCACGGTGGATCTCAAGATCCTGAACCACATGATTGAGACCAACTCGGAGTATATCATGGAGCTCACTGACAAGACCAGAGCCGACGTTAAGGGTGGTACGCTTATCAACTACAACGGTTCTGTGAGACTGCTTGAGATTGCACAGGTGCCAAAAGAACACGTGGAGGAGTTCAAGTCGATCAAGAAGTTCAAGAACTTCAACACCAACAACCTGTGGATCAACCTCAAGGCTGTCAAGAGATTGCTGGAGTCCAACTCGATCCAGGTGGAGATCATCCCAAACGCAAAGTCCATCACCAACAAGTTTGGACAGGAGGTCAATGTCCTTCAGTTGGAGACAGCTGTTGGTGCAGCCATCAGACACTTCAACGGTGCGCACGGTGTGGTGGTGCCGAGATCCAGATTCTTGCCCGTCAAGACCTGCTCTGACCTGCTGCTCGTCAAGTCCGATCTCTTCTACCTGGAGCACGGAGCACTAAAGCTGGATCCTTCGAGATTCGGTCCTAACCCACTCATCAAGCTCGGATCGCACTTCAAGAAGGTGTCCAACTTCAACTCGAGAATTGCGCACATTCCAAAGATCCTGGAATTGGACCATCTCACCATCACAGGTAACGTCAACCTGGGTAAGGGTGTGGTGCTCAAGGGCACTGTGATCATTGTGTGCCAGGATGGCCAGAGAATCGACATTCCAAACGGTTCTGTGCTTGAGAACGTTGTCATCACAGGCAACCTCACCATCCTGGAGCACTAATCTGGGCCTGCCATAACCTCAACTATGTATAGCTTCACAAATCATGTACTTTAGCTACACTGCTCTAGCTCTGTCAGAATCAATTTCTAGCCTCTCCCTTGGGGAAAATCTACAAAAGTTTTGTATCCATGTATTTCCCTTTTTGTCTAAGGCCGTGCAATGGCTATGTACAGGCACGGCCCATGCAATCATGAAAAGAAGTACTGCGACTTGCGGAGCTCTTGAACGTCAAAGTCTCCTTTTGGCGGGATGCTTGGTAGTCTCAGCGGCGCCAGGATCTTGATGAACTTGGCGCTAGAGCCCTCGTCGAGGTCCTCCTCGAGCTCCACTTTTTTGCGGTTACGCTTAGGCCCCGAGCCCAGTATCTGCTCAAAGTCCACATCCTCCACAAGACTCACCGTGGTGACCTCCTTCTCACCTCTTGCCACCTCCAGCGGGTCCTCACTATTGAGCTTTTCCTGTCTGCGCCGCTCCATGTAGATCTCCTGTCCTAATGTAATGCGCTTGCCCAGCTGCTGACTCAGCTCCTTACGCAAAGCCAAAACTTTCTGGGCAGCCTCCGAAGTCCGTGGTACCTTCACCACACGCAAAAAGCCTCTGTAACGCTCGTCAAACTCCTCCTTGAGACGGGCAATGAGGTCAACCTCGTGCAACTTGATGAACTCATCACGCAATGCCTCGTTCATCAAACCAATATCGCTAGCATGCGTCCAGTACGAGTCGTGCACTGCGGCAAAGTCAAGATCCTTGTGAGAGCATGCAACAGCACTCAGTAGCATGTGAGTGGCATCCAGAGAGTGGATAAAGTTAGGCGGGAAGGCCGCCATCTGCTTCCGCGAGTCCACAGGGTTGATGGCAAAGGGGTCCTTGAGGTAGACAGTCTGCAAATTCGTCGTGATCTGCTTACGCTGAATCGCACGGTAGGGCTGGACAATAGGCAGATTCAGTGGAGTGGTCCAAATAACACTAGCCAGGAAAGGCGGCTTCTCGCCAACGCGTGTGAGCTCCTTTGGGTCCACATCGAGATCCAGACGTAACGACGACGAAATCATCTTGGCACAAAGTGCTAGCCAGTCCTGAATCAAATGAGCACCTTCAAAGAGTTCCCTTATGCATGCAAACACGTGCTTGGCCAAGTACAGACTGTACTGGTAGGTATCCTCACCTGGGAACACGTCCTCGAGCTGTTTGTTGATTTGTGCGGTGGCTCCAATGTAAGTCACTCCATAGACGTTGGTCATCACAGTCTGCTTCACCACTTTACGACGGATCTTGCCCTCAAACTTGGCAGCCATCTCGTCTCCCTCCGCTGCGAGCTTTGCTAGTCTCTTGATGAGCAAATTGGCAACGTGGGTATAGACATCTTGTGGTCTCTCAGAAGGAGTCAAATTGACCTGTCTCGCACCCTCAACGTCTCCTCCCAATGCTGCATAGTGCTGGAGACCATTACATGTGCCATCCTGATGCACAGGTTGGTGAGAAACGAATTTCGTAGGGTCTGGAAGTCTCAGGGCATCAGCAAGCTCAAAGATTGTGGCCAGCGCCTGCCAAGGCTTGTCTGCACTCTTCCACCAGTCCTGGAATCCAAGAGGATCGTCAGCAGTCTTGAAGATCTTGTCAACGTTGTCCTCCACAAAGGCGATACGCTCGTGCAACGGAGCCTTGTCAATTCCGAACAGATTCGACAGGTGCACCTTGAGCCACTGCAGGCCATTCTCTCCTAAAGGCTTTCCGTGCCAGAACAACAGCAGGCCACGTGAGAGGTCGTTACCCAGGTGGTTGAAGTTGGGTGAAAGAGGGTACGCTCTGCCTCTGAAATCCATGTTGTGAGGGAAGAACATCTTTTCTCCCAAAAACGCCCGTGCAATCTCCAGCTTGTAGTTGGCATCACACCGGGTGGATCTGTTGTTGTTGTACTCATTCTGGCGCTTTGTATTAATCTGACGCCAGGTATTGATCTCCGAAGGGTCTGCACCTTTCGGTGGTTGTGGCAAGAGCTCAAACGACTCCACAAGAGGTGGAATGTCCAAAAACTCCTTTCCGGTATTCCACACTTCACTCATCACGCCAAACACCCTCTCATTGACTGTCCACGGCGTGTTACCCAACACGTTAAGTCCCTCGTAGACTGTTCCCAGCTTGTCAGAAGAAGCCTTCAAGTAAGCAATCTGTTCTGGTGAGTCCTTGGACCGGATCACCGTGCTTTGAGAGTAGAGGTACCCACCCTTGTTCCACTCTGTCCAAGGTCTTGGCTTCACCAGCATCGGCAGGTACTGTGGCTGGATGGCTCCTGCTAGCGAGTCTGCCGACAAAGAAGCAGCCAGCGAACGGTGGATCTTGATGATGCCGATCTTGATGCTCTTCACGTACTGGAACCCGTGGTGGAATGCTGGAGCTTCTCCGTGTACCGTCTTCTTAGTCAAGGGATCAACACCTTCAACCTTCACTTTAGCCACGTGCATCAGCATCGTGATGAGCAGAGACCCGATCTTGGACTTGACATCCGTAGGCCAAGCCATACGCCAGTCCGCAAGCTGCTCCGAGTTGAAGTGTGCCATTGACTGAGCGTATTTCTTCAGGTCCTTAGGCTTCTTCACATCTCTGAAGAAGGCGTGCTCACTGCGCTTCACCTGCTCGGATCGGTACTCCAGTTCAAGGGCATTGCACACTCCCATCACAGCACGGCCTACACGCATTCCCTCAGACACTCCTCCGGTAGAATTGAGCTTCAAAAGCTCCAAAATCGTAATGGCCGCCATCTTCTTGGGAGGGAGCAATGTGAAGAAGTTGGCGTACTTGGAACGTTCTGTCCAGTCTGCCTTGGCCGGCTTCTTGAACCCTGGTGCCTTGAATTGCTCACACAGAGCGTGCTCCTCTTCCACTAACGGCACCATCTGCTCGGACCACTGCCACAGCATCGCATTCAGCGACTTGGACAGTGATAGGGCGCCCTTCTCCTTGAGCTCCTCGAAATCGTGTTTCCACCGCTCACGTGCTGCAGCCACAGCATTGTTCTCAAGCTGTGCCTGGCGCTCCTGGTTGAAATCGTCAAGTGCACTCTCAAAGGCAGCGCGCTGCTCCTCTGGAAGGCTCTTGTAAATCTTGAAAAAGTTGATCTCTGTTTCTCCGGCTGCCAAAAAGTTGAGTTTCTTCTGTAACTGGTCGTCCAGCTTGTTAACGTCTGACTCGAGCCCTAGGAGCGTTCTCCGAATCGCACGCATCCCAAACGTCTCCACAGCCCGCAAATCCTTGGCGCTCTTAGCTACAGATGGTGGCAGTGACTCGTCCTGTGCCTGTGGCTCCTCCTCAGAAGGCTCTAGCAGGTGACGGTACTCCAAAGGGACGCTTTCGATGCCGTAGTGGAACTCCTGGACAAGTCGTGTCAGTGTTTCTATCCCTAGAACGTCAATGTGTGATAGGACGTCCCGTGGCGTGCCACCAGCCTCCACGTGTCTGGAAATGTACTTTGTAGGATGGTATACGTTGTCTTTGAGTGCTCGCTTCGTGAGAATCGCAAAAGTTCTCGAGTTGGGTCTCTCGCCAAAGCTGGCAAACCACCCAGTCACTGTGCGGTCGAGATCTGCCATCGGTGCACTCTCCGCGTACTTAAGGAGGAACTTGTTGAGGTCGTCAATCATCGGTAGCTTGTCTGCCTTAAGCAAAGGCTCCAGAGCCTGGAGAACAGTCTGCGCCCTGTTGAAATCGCTGTCGTCCAGCAGCACATCTAACAGCGCCCACAGCCTTGTGATATCGTCCGTGTGGCGCTCTCTAAAGACCCCATCTGCCGTAGTAGAGAACGTCCCTCCAAGCGCACTGTTGAGTCTCTGTGCGTCCGATACCCGGGCGGGTGTCTGTGCCATGCCGAGGCTCATCGTCTTGAGCTCATCGATCGTAGATCTCTGGAACCCGAGCGATGCGTTTGTCCTGAGCTGAGGTACTCGTATCCTCTTGATCCGTGATGCTCGTATCAGCTGCCTGAGCATGGTGGCGGTATGTGGGGGATCGTGTCTATGGTTTGGTTTGGCTCATCACAAAAGGTGACAAAAATGCAGTAAAAAAAAACTGCGGGCTCGTAACGCAATGCCTAATGCGGGAACTGCCTGTTTGGGACGTTTCGGCCCTTTTTGCTCGCCAGCCTGGGGGAAGCGGAAATTTAGAGGCGAAAAGAGATAACGAGCAAGCAGTGGCCCATCACCAGCGACACTCTTGCGGTAGCCCTAGCACTGCACTACTGAAAGCACACACCGATTCTACATGTGGAACTACTTGTTTGGGCAGGGCGGAAGCACTAAGGATGCGCCCAAGAAGGCGATTGTGGGACTGCGGGAGCAGATAAACATGCTGACCAAGAAGCAGAACCACCTTTACACTCAGATGGATGATGCAGACGCACTTGCAAAGAAGTTCATCCTATCAGATAAGGCCAAGGCCAGAAACGCTCTCAAGCGCAAGAAGATTTTGGAGTCGGAGGCGGACAAGATCACATCACAGATAGAGGGGTTAGAGAGCCAGCTGCGCACCATTGAGAATGCCAACCTGAACCTGGAGACGATGAAGGCAATGCAGGCTGGTGCTAAGGCTATGAAGCAGATCCACGGCGGCATGACAGTGGACAAGGTTGACCAGACAATGGATGAAATCCGGGAGCAGGCTGAGCTCGGAGACGAAATCAGCGAGGCGATATCGCGGGCATACCCTACGGAGAACATTGATGAGGACGAACTTGAGGAGGAGCTTGAGGCCCTTCAGCAGGAGCAGGTGGATGACAAACTGCTCAACAGTGGCACCAAGAGCGCTGTGCACGTGGAGATGCCCTCTGTTCCAAACACAAGCCTTAGCGCGGGCAAGGAGGACGAGGAGGATGAAGACGAGAAGGCGCTCAAGGCGTTGCAGGCCGAGATGGGCCTCTAATGACATCCGACACGACTTTCTATTCTAGGGTCCTTGGCTTACACTTTTATTTTCCAACGCACGATAATCGGAATGTAGCATTATGCTAGGTGTGTAGACTCTATCAGTTCACCAGGATCCACAACATGAAGAAGACGAGAATCACGCCAAATATGCGCAGGTAGAGCCATCTGTTGTTGGAGATGGAGTTGAAGTACTTTAGCAGCTCGCGCTGCGCGCCCATCACGTTCATGTCAATGTCCTGTACGTTGGTGTCGATCCGCTGGATCACCTCGCTCTGTTCGTTCACCATGGTGGCAAGCTGCTGGAAGAGCCCACCAACCTCCTGGATTGTCGACTCGATCGTCTCCACGGCCCTGTTACGCTCTTGCAAGTACTCGCCCTGCTGCTCCTCTAGCAGCTGGAGCTGCTGGTCCTGTGGCAACTGGAGCAGGCCAGCGTTTGGGCTGTCAGAGGTGCCTGCCTCCATAAGGAATGGATTGTCTGAAGCCGTGGGCTTTATCACGGGGCCCGTGGCTGTGTTTTGTAGAGTGGAAAAGAACTTTTGCTGTCTCGACTTGGACTCGAGCTCGGCGCGCTGCCTCGTCTCGAGCACCTCCTTGAAGTTGCCGCTCACGTTCTTCATCTTGGTATTGAGGAGCTGCACCACGTTCTTCGAGTTGGTCTTGAGCTCCTCCGAGGGCATCTGCCCAGTCTGTGTGTAGCCCTGTAGGTTCTTGAGATTCTTCTCAATCTTGACAATGTCCTGCTTGATCACATATGTGAGTTCGGAGATCTCCTGTGGCCTGTCGTCGAACATGGGCTTTCTCTTGGCCAGCAGTGCGAGCTTTCCCAGGAGCTCCGAGACGTGCGAGATGTCCTTTGCGATTTGCGAGGCCCTGAGCTGAAACTCAGACTTTTTGGCTGGCGGCAGCACAGCGGGCTCCGGTCCCCTGTTGCCACGCTTGTTGAAAGAGCTCACACACTGGTGGAACTCCAGCGTGCGGTTGCGGATATCTCCGGCAGGCTGCGGTGTGTACATTCCGGTGTGTATCGCTGTAGTGTGGAAGCCCAGTCGTGGCGTTTGTGGATGTCTTTGTTTGTTGAGAGTGCGCGCCAGCCTCTGCCCAACTAGGCCAAACTCCTCACACTCGAGGCCCCCACTAAAGTGGCCATCGCAACCACTAGATATGCCCAGGGTCCAGCCTACTGCGCTGAGGGAGGCCCGTAGGGTCTCGTGGCTACTACCGCCCCTGCTGAAGGCGTGCCGGGACCTGCCAACCGCCAGGCAGGAGCTCCAGTGGATCCAGCAGGAGCTGCCCCAGCACGAGTGGCGGCGAGCCTCCCTGCTGAGGGCACAGGGTGTCCCACTACAGTACGTGCTTGGTAGCCAGCCCTTTGGCAGCCTCGATATAGCGTGCCGGCGTAACGTGCTGATCCCACGCTGGGAGACAGAGGAGTGGTGTGTGAAGCTGGCGCGAGTCCTCAAGCCCGGGCTCACCATCGCTGACTTCTGTACCGGCTCAGGGTGTGTTGCCCTGTTTCTGGGGAAGGAGCTTGAGAGTCAGGTGATGGGCTACGACGTTAGCGAGGAGGCCCTGGCTCTCAGCAGGTACAACAGCACCCGCAACGGCGTTGCCGCGGAATTTGCTTATGGCAATGTCTTTGACGACAAGGTCCTTCAGGGTAAGACGCTGGACTTTGTGACTGCGAACCCGCCCTACATCCCTGTCGAGGAGTACAACGAGGTGACACGGTCTGTGAGACGGTACGAGCCCCGGCTGGCCCTCGTGGGGGACTGCGACTTCTACACAGCACTGGTGCGGAACGTAGTACTGCCCTCTGGAGCCTCAGGCTTTGTGTTTGAGCTGGGCAGTACAGCCCAGTACCGGCACACGGCCTCACTGCTGCCACCAGGGTGGCACACTAAGCTCTACCACGATGGCGCCGGCCAGCCACGGTGCGTTGTGGGCTGGACTGGCGCCATGACGCTGGCATCCATGCACTAGCACCTATCCACTACTTCAATTGATCCACGTAGGCTCGTATAGTCCTTCTATTAAGCAGCCTTCTTGGCCTCGCCCTCTAGCAGCTCCTCGGCCTTACGCTTCTTAGCCAGCCCGCGGCCTACAGCCTGTACCTGCTCCAGTGGCAGTACACGCAGTGCAGAGAAGAGGAAGCCGCCACCGCCCTTCATCGACATCAGCGGGTGCAGTCTGCCCAGAATCGTCTGGTAGGGACGGCACCTTGTCTCGTGGAGCGTAGGAGCCAGCAGCCTCTTGTCCTCCATTGCCTGGAGCTGTGTCTCTACAAGCACCTCCTTGAACTGCGAGTAGATCACGATAGGCCGCGAGCCCGCCACGTAGTCTGCCAGTCTGGACAGCAGCGTAGGGGCAAAGAGCGTGGACGCCACGATGAGCCCGTCAAAGCCCCCCAGCAGCGACTCGTCAATCGCAGCGTTGGTGTCGATGGCGTTCTGGCGGCGGCGGTAGTAGTGAAGCTTTTTGTGTGACTTCATCTCCGCCACCTCTGCCTCGGGCAGGTCGATCCACTCGGCACGTTCCGTCTCCGGCTCAAATAGCTGAAGCAAGTTGATGGTCTTGACCATCGTCTTGAGAAGCTCTGGCGGCAGGTTGGAGTAGTTGAGTGCCGAGTGGTTGGGGTGCTCGTTCTCGTGAACAACCAGCACGGAGCCACGCCCACGCATCCGCTCCAGCATCGCAGATACCACGATCCCGCCAGTCTCGTCCACCACGAGGTAGCGGCCCCCAGGCTGGACGTTACCCAGAGCCAGCATCAGAGCCAGCGACTCCTCGCTCATGTCCAGGACCCGCGAGGCATCTTTCTCGAGGTAGTAGGCCAGCAGCTGGTCTGGGCCCAAAAAGTCCACTGTGAATCTTCGCAGGAACTTTTGCTGCTTACGGCGGAGGTACTTTTGCTGCGAGTGGCGGGTCTTACGGCCAAAGTTGGCGTGAGACCTTATGAGCTTGTCGATGATGGCCTCGCCCACGTTGGCTCCCTCGGCGGTGTTCTTGAGGGTCTCAATCTCCTCCTGTGTAAGCTCCTGGGTGGCGTTACCGATGTCCACGAGGTCCCTGTTGGTGGATGAGCTCTGCACATCGAGACTCTTGAGGTATGCAATTTTGTCTGTGAGGGTGCTGAGCTGGGGGCTTTCCTCCCTGGAGTCTGCCTCTGTCTCCTCGTCGTCGTCTCTCGCCTCCTCCACTAGCGATCCGACAATGGGCCGCACGTTGACGGCGTCGAGGATCTCAAACGACTGGCCGTATGGGTATCCCACAATCTGGTCCACTCCAAATGTGCCAAACTTTCCCAGCTTGACGATGCCGCCGGGACGGATGTCGATGATCTTGGTGCCCTCAGACGGCAGCCGAATCAGGCAGTGCTGGTGGTAGGCCACTCGGGTCTCACGAGGGGTGAACATGGCACTCAAATCCCAGTCTGGTGTGGTGCGCAGTGTAGTGGCTCTTTACCACTGGGTGCTACCGCTAAACTTTTCGCACTCATCTCATCGCGGAAAATTTTGTGCCTCCCCTACTTACGCTCCACATGGGTTCCAGAAGATTTAAGAACAAGCAGGCGGCTCCGCCGTCGCTCGAGGAGTTCCAGCAGAAGCGGATGAAGAAGGACAAGAAGCGGAGGGCAGACGAGCCGCCCAAGAGCGCTGGGAAGAAGGCCAAGAAGGGCAAGCCTAGAGATGAGGAGAAGGAGCTGCTAGAGAAGCAGCGCGAGGAGGAGAAGGCCCTCCCAGAGGTTGATCTCGAGGAGATCTCGTCACACAAGAAGTCGCTCTTCGATGACTCTGAGGAGGAGGAGCTCAACGATGAGTTTGACGTGGAGCAGGAGGAGGAGGAGGAATTCTACGACTCCGATGAGGATCAGAGAGAGCGCCCAATGTTCTCTGACGATGATGAGGACCTCGAGGAGCTCAACGCTGCCAACATGGAGGCACTCTCTGCCAAGCTCGATGAGGAGGCTGCCCTCGAGGAGCAGGAGGCTGAGGAGGAGCTTTTGCAGACCAACATCGCACAGCCTAGAGCCAAGGTTCTCCCGACTGAGGAGGAGCTTGCCCTGGAGGCACAGGGTCCTCGTGACCTGACGATGATCCGTGCCAGAATGCTGGAGCTTGTGAAGGCTCTGGAGGACTTTTCGAACCTCGCTGAGGAGGGTCGCTCGCGTGCCGAGTACACTGAGCAGTTGCTTGACGATATCTGTTCGTACTTTGGCTACTCGCGCTTCCTTGCCGAGAAGCTCTTCAACCTCTTCTCCCCAGCGGAGGCTATGGAGTTCTTTGAGGCGAACGAGATTGCCAGACCAATCACGATCCGCACCAACACCCTCAAGACGAGACGGCGTGATCTCGCGCAGACACTGGTGAACAGAGGTGTCAACCTCCAGCCTATCGGGCCTTGGACCAAGGTCGGGCTTCAGATCTTTGACTCGCAGGTGCCTATCGGTGCCACTCCAGAGTACCTTGCGGGCCACTACATTTTGCAGGCAGCCTCGTCTTTCCTGCCCGTGATGGCGCTGGCCCCTCAGGAGAACGAGCGTGTTCTCGACATGGCTGCCGCTCCAGGTGGTAAGACCACCTACCTCTCTGCCCTGATGAAGAACACGGGCTGTGTGTTTGCGAACGATGCCAACAAGGCACGTACCAAGTCGCTGATTGCCAACATCCACCGTCTCGGTTGCACAAACACGATTGTGTGCCACTACGATGCCCGCGAGTTCCCCAAGGTGATTGGCGGCTTCGACCGTGTTCTGCTGGATGCGCCATGCTCCGGTACCGGTGTCATTGCCAAGGACGAGTCTGTCAAGACGTCGAGAACGGAGAAGGACTTTATCCAGATTCCACACCTGCAAAAGCAGCTTCTTTTGAGTGCGATCGACTCTGTGGATGCGCACTCGCCGACTGGAGGGTACATTGTGTACTCCACCTGTTCTGTGATGGTGGAGGAGAACGAGGCCGTGGTGGACTATGCGCTGAGAAAGCGGCCGAACGTGAAGCTCGTGGAGACGGGGCTCGAGATTGGTAAGGAGGGCTTCACCAGCTTCAGGGGCAAGACTTTCAACTCCAAGCTCAAGCTCACGAGACGCTACTACCCACACACCTACAACGTTGACGGCTTCTACGTGGCCAAGTTCAAGAAGATTGCGCCATCGCCGCACGACGTCTCCAAGGCCGGGGCTCACGAGAAGGAGAGTGCTGCGAGGGCCGAGGAGGAGGAGGAGCGCCTCATCAACGGCGACTTTGCGCAGTTTGACAACGACGAGGACGACAAGCTCATTGAGCAGACCAAGAAGCGCAACCTCAAGAAAAAGGGCATCAACCCTCACGCCAAGGCGTGAGCCAATTGTACACTACTCTCACTACTCTGAACGAGGCTGTAGCCCATACACTCACTAGATGACATTCGCATTGCCGAGGCCGTGCTCCTTGACGTAGTCTGCGCCCATCTCGTCGTACTCTGCGCGGGTCAAAAAGGATGCCCTCGAGCTCTCATCCCGGGCCCACCTGGCCATGCCCCTCCAGGCATCCAGCACCGGGTCCCTGGCGAGCCTCACCTTGAGAGGGGCCTCAGCCGGCAAAAAGGCGCGGTACTCCGAGTAGAGCCGCTCCTCAAAGTTCTGGAACAGCGCCTGGCCGCCCGTGGCAAACACATCCTGTAAAACGTCATAACTATCACCACTGAAGCCGCCGCCGCCGAGCCGCCGCAGAAGAATCTCCTCGCCAACCTCCACGATCGACGCCTGGTCAACACCCGCCATCGCCGGCTGGAAAAGCACCTCGGGCACCCGGATACGCTCCACGTTGAGGTGCACCTGGTGCTGCTCGTGCGAGTCCTCCGAGTTGTAGGGCCGCGGTCCCCGGAGGAAGAGGTGGAGAGTCGACTTGCGCCAGTCGTACTGCGCCTCGAGCGTGTCCTCCTCGGTGAAGTTCGGGTCGTGCGCCAGCAGCTCCTGCTCCAGCTTGACGATGAGCTGCTCCTCCTCCTCCAGCACGTCCTCGTCCTCGACGCTCACAATGTCCCGGTAGACGGCCCAGTCCGCGTCGTCCGCACCAAACGTGTCGTTCGGGTCGTTGTCGATCGACACGCCGTGGCGCTTGCGCTTGGCGCCGCTGGCCCGCACCGTCTCGTCCGCCGCCAGCGACGCGATGCTCTTCATCCGCATCTGCGCCGCCAGCGACTTGCGGTCCGCCAGCTGCTCCTTGAGCTTGTTGCGCTCCTTGCGCCGTTGCACTATGGCGCCGAGCCGGTCGCGGCGGTCGCGAATCCACGCCGCCAGGTCACGTGACCGCCACTCCGCGTCCCTCTGCGCCTCCTCCGCGGCCCGGAGCTCCTCCTCCGCCTTCTCCCGCTTGGCCCTGAGCCGGGCGTCGTAGTTGGCCTTCATCAGCCGCTGCCGCCGCTTCTCCTTCACCTGCTCCTCGTCCAGCTCCGAGTCCGCCACCTCCACCAGCGGGAACACCGGCGCCTCCTCGTCCTCGCCCACGTCCTGCTTCCTCGCCTTCTTCACCGCCTTCTCCAGCGCCGCAATGTGCCTCGCCATCGCAGCCTCGTCCGCAAAGCCCTCCTCCCGGATCACAGCCTGCTGCTGCTTCTTGCTCGTCGCCGCCAGCCGCTCCCGCACCTGGTGGTAGTACTCGAGCTCCTGCTCCCGCTGTACCAGCCGCTCGAGCCGCTTCTGCTGGGCCTGCTGCTGGAGCCGCCGGCCCGACTCCCGCCGCTTCTCCGCCTCCCGCTCAAGCTCCTCAGCACTCTTTTGCACCTTCTCCACCTCGGTGAAGGGCGCCTCCACGGTGATGTCCGTCTCCTCCAGCACGTCGAGCTCCAGCGCGTGTGCCAGCTCCGCGTCGTACTCGCGGGCCACGTAGCAGAAGTCCCGCACGAGGTTGTCCGTCTGGAAGCCCGAGATCTTGGTGGGGAAGTACGGGTACTTGAGGGCCAGCAGCGACGCCATGTAGGCGGATGCCTGGCGGCCGCCCCAGTTGATTCGCTTCGCCAGCGGCATCGCCGCCTCGCCGCCCACCACGGGGATCACGTGTGTGGCCTCGTGGCCCGTGCCGATGACGAGCCCGCTCCGGCCGCCGTTCTCGTGGTAGGCAAACAGGCTGTCGATACCCACTGCGACGGCCGGGGCGCCGTACGTCTCAAAGAGCAGCTCGTAGAAGCCCCGGCGCTGGAGCAGCGAGGCCCCGGGCTTCTCGCTCAGCACAATTGGGTTGTTGATGCTGGATCCGCGGGCGCCCAGGTGCTTGAGCGAGTAGTCCAGCATCTGCTCAACGTGGTCCCAGTTGGCCACGAGCGGGCCGTCAAAGGGCGACCGCGCCTGTGCCCGGATGCTCGGGTCCAGGAACACGTCGTCCCCGACAAACGTCATGGTCCTCTGGGTCTTGCGGTCACGGTACTTGGCCAGCAGCGTGGGCACGTTGATACGGGGCTGCTCTTTATGGGCCATGCCCACCCGCAGCCCGCAGCCGCCAAAGTCCACCGCTATCGGCACGCCCTCCTCGTAGTCCGAGTAGAAGGCAGTGCCCTTGGTGGCGTCGTCGTGCTCCCGGAGGTCCCACACCCGCCGCTTCGTCAGCTCCGAGTCCCTCGGTGTCGCCGTCATGGTGGCTGCTGGTGTCGAGGGCCGCCATCGCTTAAAGCGCACACCCGCACACCGCGCGCTAGCACTCGTCTGTTTACCACTGATGGAGGTACCCGACTCCGACGACGACGCCCCGCTCGAGCTGTCGCCAGGCCGGCTGGCCGCCGTGCTGAGGTCTCACCCCCGGCTCGTCTCCACTGGCGCCCTCCCGCCGGGGCTGGCGCTGGCCCTGGAGCAGGCTGCCAGGCTGACGCGTCGCGCTAAGCTACTGGAGGACATCTACGGCCAGCCAAGCGAGCCTGTGGAGGGGCAGCTGGTGGGGCCCCAGCCTGGCCAGGCTGAGCCTGAGCCGCTAGAAGCCCACCACCCTTTCCAGGGCCGCACGCGCCGCCGCTCAGTACAGCAGCAGCACGTCTTTGTGGTGGATGCGGTCCAGTACGCACTCAACATCAGCAAGGAGGCTGCCGTCGAGCTCGTCCGCAGCCAGCCCGTGCTGGTGGACAAGTACCGTGAGGGCACTCTCCGGAGCTACCTGCGGGGGAGAAGGTCCCCGGGAAGCTCGCACAGGGCGCCAGCTGCGCCAGGTCCAGCTGGGCCAGGTCCAGGCCCCGAGGACGACCTCTACACGGACGACTCTACTGACAACTCTACTGACGGCTCTACTGACGACTCTGCTGACGGCTCTAATGACGGCCCCAGCTCCAGCGACTCGGAGACGGTTGTTGTACGGGGCAAGGCCTACCGCAGCGTCGAGGAGCTCTCGCGCGGTGCACTACTGCCCAAGTCCTTCTTCTCCCTCACGACGCCAGTGCCCCGGGCCAGGCCTCCCAAGAGGGTTGTTGAGGACCGCGTCGGCGTGGCCAAGAGGAAGCGCAGACAGCGTCCCACGGCGATGCCACAAATGCTCGATCCCTTGCCCGAGGATGACTCCCCTGGCCTAGACGATACGATGATGTTCTCCCAGTCTCCCTCAGAGTTCCACCAGGTGTCACAGCACTACACCGACCGTCTGGGCGAGGCCATAGAGGACCGGTCCTCTGAAATTGCACCGATGCTGGCACCACGAGAGCGCAAGGCCAATGGCGCTCGCAAGGCAAGCAAACCAAGAGACCCGCCAACGAGAAAGTTCCGGAGGAAACCCGCGGGATACACCGTCAAGAATCCAAGACCCCAGCAATTGCTGAAGAGGCAGCCCTTGAAGCCTCGTGCCAAGAGGGCAAGCGCAGCAAGTGTCTTTGAAGGCACTAAACGTCAAACCAAGCCCAAGCCACCTACAAGGCAGGCACTCCCAAAGAGGACCGCTTTTTACACTGCAGACCCAAACTTTGTGTTACCAAGGAAAGCACACGCCTTTACCGAGGTGTTTGAGACTTTGAGTCACGACTACGCCATAATCCCACAAAGACAACGCTCGGATATGGGTGTTGAAGAGATCTTACCAGACTCGCAGCCACCAGACGCTATGATTTTTTCAAGCGGATTCCAGAGCTCCAACGCTTACAAGTGTCTATTCACAAAGGAGCGCATAGACACGGACCATGAGTACAAAATCGTCTTGGGGCACACCACAATTGTTTTCTCGAGGCTATTGGGTGACACTGAGGAGAGGCTTCGACAACTCTTTGATCGGTTGACTAATATCGCATCTCTCAAGTCAACTCCCGATGCCGTTCTCATCAAGTCCCTGAACAAAGTGCTGGAATTTTGCTCTGCGCTATCTGTTGTCGAAGCGAAATCTCTCGTGACCATGGTGGACACTTTCAGATATAAACTGGAGTCCTTCATCAGGCGCAACGGGCGTATGGTGGATCTGGAATTCTACTACCTCGCTCTATGCTACATGCTCTACCTCTGCTCCTTCAAAATCTTTGAGACAAACCATCTCAGGATTTTGGATTTCAAGTCAAAGGCCAAAGATATCCTGTTACTCGTCTTTGAGTTCATCTCATACATCGACGCCCATGCACTGGAACGTAAGATGAACACCCACGGTTTATTCTCAGAATCCATCTCGATGCTTTTCGTGCACAACCAGCCACTCACCTGGCAGATCATTGAAGAGTCTTCCTCAATAGATCTCAAATTTTTAAAGATTCTCTGTGCAAGATTTGCACCAGATGACGAAAAATGGCATCTTGTGCGCAAGACACTCGAGGCAGACCTCGCCTCCCAGCAAATTGAGAGAATCAGAAAGGATGTTACCGTCATTGATGAGTTTGTCAGTCATCTTGGGTGGAAGATGGACGAGGTGACTTTGCTCCTGTTGTACGAAGTGCTGAAATCCAATCAGTTCCGCAATTTCCCAGGAGATATGAACCAACCCACCTTAATTTCAGCAGAGTATGGCATTGTGAAGAATTCGCTCGTCAACATATACCTCGATTTGGTTTTGTCATTTGCCAAGGCTGGGGGTAAATTCTCTGCTCGTTCTTTGGAAAGAATTGTTCCTGTATCCAAAGTCCCCTCTGACATTGCAGCCTTCACCAACAGACTCAACATGCTGCTGGTACTTCTTATGAGTACCGGCAAGTCTGTTGATCTTCGATTTGCGGAGCTCATGAAGTCTTGTGAATTCAGATCCAACTCGATAATCCAGATATCTGTAAAGGCGTTTGGCATTCTGCTCAAATCTAACAACTCGTTCGGGAACAAAACAGACATGGCCTTTTTGAACTCAATGGTTGAAAAGCTCATCTCGAAAGAATCCTTCATCAAGGAGTGGAGTAATTTGATCGAGAATCTTGACTTTTTCAATCTTCTCCCGGAGACGCAGAAGTCTCTCCTGTCAGTGATATCTCTCTTTGGCATGCAAAAGGCTTTCTTCACCATCCATGTGTCACTCATTCACCGCTACATCACTCTAACGGATGATAACGATACCTTGAATTTCTTGAAGTCCACCTTTGATGAGCTCAACCCTTCTCTGTATCCCGATCTTTGGTGCTTCCTTTTCGGTAAGCTTGTCAAACGTGGTCTCGATAATTGGGGAAGACTGATTCATTTCAACAATTTCTCAGATGAACCTCGAATCTATTCCTTCATGTTGCAAACTTCTGGGAATCAGATATATTTGCTCGAAAGAGACAGGTTCGTTTTGTCACTGATAGGGCACCTGGTGCAACGAAAGTACACTTCGAGCTTGAACTCGTTCATTCGGGAGGTTGCCAAAGTGGATCCGGAGCTCTTAACATCCCGCAACGTTTTGGTACAAACACATCGTCTGCAAATCACAATCAACTTGATCTATAACCTTCTCAGGATTGACTCGGATCAAGTCAGATCTCGCTTCCTGGCAGTGATTGTGAGCTATGTGAAGAAGGAGTATGACGCCGCGATACAAAAGAATGATCCTCATTATACGGCATTTGCCAAAAAAGTGGTGGAGTTCATCAATACCTACGGTTTCGAATACGTTCGATCTTCGAAAGCCTTTGAACAGATGTGTTATAACTTCCATCTTACCAAGCGAGTCTCCAGTGAAGCTTCCTATGATATTTTGAACAAGCGTGGCGATATCTCCAAAAGTCTGAGATCGATTCAAGAGAAGTTGATAGCTAGTTTTAAAAACAGTTTTGACTTCTCTGCTTTGATGCGAGATGCCATAACAAATCATCAGAGGCGGGTCATTGGCTCCACTGACAAGATCTCAGACTCAAAGCTTTATCCTCTATGTTGTCTTTTGTCCATTCACATCGAAACCCTTGAGTCGTCTGCATCTAACTGGATCTTACTTTCTGAACTCACTAACGCCCTTCACTGTGTCATTGAGTCTGACCGCAATCTCTCAAGCCTTGATCTATTTTGTTTGCTCAGGACGATCAAGCTCTTTGCATCCGCCTTGAAGTACCGGAAGACAAGGTATGAAGTGTTTGAGCTAGCGACTTTGCGAAACTTTTACAAGATTCTAGTGACAACTTTCTACCTGCTCAACGGCTTTAATGAAGCGAAGCTTTTCGTTGATATGACCATTCAGTTTACTTCATCTGAGAGCATTTACGAGATCGTTTCACCACTTGAAGCACCGCGATACCTCATAAAGCCGCCTTCCTTTATAAGAGACATGATTCTGAGAGCCAACCTGACGGGGTACAACCGAACTCCTAGAGAGGAGATGGTCAGGGAAGAACTAGAATTATACTTCAACAAATTTGCCTCCTCTGTCGAGGCCATAAACATGACAGATATGGAATTTGCCATCACGAACTAACGACACTTTGCATCCATCTACATTCATTATAGAATTATTCGATAAATTATAATCATGCTAAGTAGTGGTATACGTTCCTCTCCTCCTCGTCTCTTTGCAGATACTCTCTTTCAAGAAGCCCATCTACCCTTTTCTTGATGGCTTGTGGAGAAGGGTTAAATCTCGTGATTTGCCTCACCGTCTCTGAAATGAGCTCATTGTGGGTCATTGTTTTTCTCGTTTTCATAATTCTCACGATTGCAGCATCCAATTCGAATTTGCGATCCTCATCCACCTTTTCTATCGTCTTTGCTCTCTCTGCGTCCGTCTCCACTTTATTTGCCACAGTGAGAACCTTGACCTTGGTCATAGGTGCCGAGAAGGAGAAGTTGAAGGAGAACAAATCATCAGGGTTGATATCCTTCGACATTGGCTTCTTTGTCAAGATCCTCGTACGCGGTGCCACAGCAATGGACTGTAAGCTTCTGATGAGGTCCGTCTTCGGTATTTTTGTTAGCATTTCAATCTGCTGGAAAGTCAGCTCATCGTGCTCTTCGAAGAGCAGTGTGATCAGGCCACAGTAAAGTGACATGTTGAGCTCGTGAATCTTTTTTTCGAATTTGATTCTGATGTCAACGGAGCCAAAGTTATAGGCCCAAATCAAATTTCGGCCACTGTGCTTCTTCAGATAGAATTCTGTAAATGACCTTTGCATTTCTTCAAGCTTGACGGGTAATACAACCTCCTGGTTATTTGTCGGTGGTTGAATTGGCCAGAAAGTTCTTGTCAGAACGTTGATCTCAAAGTTTTTGTGGTTGAACTCTCTAGAGGCCTCTGAAGAGAGATTGATATCCCTAAACATACCCTCTAACTTTGATGTGAAGGACGCACCGATTTCGTTTTTCAGCTTAGAGATCAATGTTCTCTCGAGATCACTTGAAGATTTGAGCAGCCGCTTGGCCAAGTGATTCTTGTAATATCTCTCAAAGACGTCTTTGTCCTTGATGAAGCGGAAAATGGAGATAGCTCTATTCACAGAAACCTCGATCTCTTCCTCCGTCTTATCACCAGACTTCTTGACAATTTCGTCGATAAAGAGCGAAAGGTATTCCGAGATCTTGTTATTTTTGTTGACGAAATCCACTAACGCGTTGTCGATAGTCTTTTGGATACCAGCATCGTTTCCAAGACTCTTCAACACTCCGTCGTACTTGTCCTTCAACGTCATGACCTGCTCTATCCATGATATTGCTTGTGCTGATGCCTTCTTGCCCGCACTGGGGCCCTTACCCTTGGTCTTTGGTACCAGTGCCTCCATTGCCAAGCTTTGCTGTTGCTCAATTGCAACACCTTCCTCCAGTATGATCTCTCGTATCTGGGCATTGAAACCGTCAAAGTGATTTACCCGAGACAGCAGCTTGTACAGTAAGGCGAGCTCCTCGTGTCTGTTCTCAAGAACCCAGAATCGTAACCCTTCAGATGAAAAGCGCATCACACGGTCAATCTTGGACGAAACAAGAACCTTGTCAACGAGTGACATGAGCTTTTCGTATGTGGTCTGTGGTATGTATAAGATGCATTTGTCCTGTTCGTTCTTCAAGAGCTCATCCACGCGCTTTATATATGTTGTGCCGTGATTGATTTCAAGGACCTCGGAGCTGATGCGCTCGTAGTACTCAAGCGTCCGGTCGAGATAGAAGGGCTCAAAGTAACGCAGATAGTAATTCTCCCCCTGTTCCAGACTCTTCTCCTCTTCCTGAAGGGACTCCAGCATCGTCACCACATCCCGCACCAAGAAAATATCCACGATAAGACCATTGCGGTTGGCAGTGATCTCCTCCATCAGATATTCGTTCAGTGTGGTGCCAATACGGATGCCATCGTGCTTCACAACCTTATCACGGAAAAGGTTGATTCCAGCATCGTAAACCAGGGGCAGGTGGTTTTCCTTAGCATAAACTCTATCTAGATACATCAGCACGTCGCTGATCATCCGCATCGATAGTAGGTGATCGCTCCACTGTGTAGATACCTCCCTCAGTACGCCGCTTCTGCCAACGCTGCGATCTGCCTTTGCGATGCTCTCCAGTAGCCGATCCTTCACTGCAAGAAGGTGCTCTCCCACAAGCGCATTCACAGCATCGTATAGCTGCTTACCGTGCTTCCGCAGTACCAAGTTGTAGGACTTCCGGTAGAGCTCCTCGAAGGAGAGCTTGGAGGCGTTCTTGTTCTGGATTTGTGCAATAGCCTCAGCAAGCACCCCCCACGACTGCTCAAAGTCTACCTCGCCAGCAAGGTTCTTTTTCGGAGCACGGATCTTGCTCCGTCTGTTGGACAGCATTGCTTGAGGTGAGTTCTTGGGAGGCTCCTTGGACTCACGATGGGGGGCCTACGAGGCGTGTGTTTCGGTGTCCGGGTGTCCTTCGCGAACCACAACAGCTCTCAACACTAGCCGCCAACCATCTACAACTCACTAAACAACCGCCGCACTATGTCATCGGAGATTCTCGACGTGCTCAACATCCAGGACCGTGGGCCTGCTAAGAAGAAGCAGCGCGTGGAGGCTCCGCGCGCCAAGGTCACCGGCATCAACAGAGAGCTCTACCAGTTGCTTGGGCAGAACACGCCGCCAGTAGCCGTGCGGAGCCAGCAGAAGTTCAAGGACCGTCTCAACGCTTTGGAGAAGCCTTCGAGCTGGTCGTGGGCCTCTTTCAAGAATAATGCACGCAAGGATGGACTGCGGCTTCACCATTGGGTCAAGGGCTCGCGCGAGGTGATTGAGGCATCCGATATGCCCTACAAGTTTGAGAAGTACAATGTACAGCTAAATGTGCCCGAGTTCACTGAGGAGGAGTACAATAAGATTGTGGTGGAGGCTGAGCGTGCAGAGGCTGAAGGCGCAGAGGCGCTGGAGATGTCTGTAAAGCAAGAACCGGAGGACAAGGCCGAGTCGACAGAGCAGCCCAAGGAAGACGCGGAGATGAAAGATGTAGATACGGAATCATCCAAGGAAACTGAGAAGGGTGAGGAAGCAGAAGCAGATGAAGAGGAGGAGGCTGTTCCGGAGGAGCCCTGGGACTACGCAGAGACACACTACCTATTTGACCTTGCACGGGCATTTGACCTGCGGTGGATCGTAATCAGTGATCGGTACCGGTACCCACAGCGTCAGCGTTCTACGGAAGAGCTTCAGGAGCGTTTCTACAGTGTATGCCAGAGGATGCTGTTGTATCAGAATGAGAAGGAGGAGACTGCGACGAACACAAACCTGATCTCCAATCTTAACTTCAATCGGAAGAAGGAGGTTGAGCGTAAGGCATACCTGAACCGTCTGCTGGAGAGAACGCCTGCTGAGATTTCTGAAGAGGAATCCCTGTTGATTGAGGCCAAGAAGTTCGAAGTTGCAGCCAAGAAGACAATGACCGAGCGTGCACAGCTGTTGCAACTGCTGGACTCGCCGCAGTCCACCACGAGCATCAACCAGTACCTGTCCTCTCAAGGCTTGACACAGCTTTACAATCAATTGATGACGGAGAAGCGCAAACGCAAAGTGGACTCGCCAGCTCCAGAGAACCCGCTCATTGCTCTCAATGAGAAGCTCAAGCAGCAGGTGTTACAACGGCAGAAGCAGATGCACCAGGAGCGCTCAGACAAGAGAAAGAAGGAGAATCCTGTCTCGGCACTGCTTGCAAAGAATTTGACGCCACGCGAGGAGGAGGCGTTTGGGCTTCGGATCCACCAGGAGCGCATCACGCCGGGCGTGTTTGCGCGGTCTAACAGGGTGTCTGCCTACAAGCCAGGAGTTCAGCAAAGAATCTCCGGTATACTGAACGAGCTAGGACTGGGCACCAAGCCTGTGATGGTGACGCACCGTGTTGTGGCAAAGCAGGACGAATTGCACAAGGCCATCAACACGTTGCTGGAGCTCAAGCGCCAGGTGGACAAGCTGGATGCCGAGTCCATGATAGTGAAATGAAGCGACGAGTGTGAGCGTAGTGAGATTTTCTTCCTTTGGGCTCTGAATTAACCAAAAACTACAGGCCTACTTTGCATCGTGGTGTTCATCAGCCTTTCTATATACACTAACGCTGCTTGGACGCCTTGGCACGTCTGATGTACCACATGTAGGCTCTCTGGTGGACGGGCAGCGCAAACGGCGAGATCACCTCCGACTTTCCAGGCAGAGCCACTGGGTCTCTAAGATAGACTGCGTGGCACGTCTCGAAGGAGATCTCAATGTGAGATGGGAGAATGGCGAAAGGCGCTATGAAGGGCCGCACCTTCCATGGGGTGAAGTAGGCCTTGTTAGCCTCTTGGCGGCCGTAGAGGCCCTTCTGCCATGGTAGTGATACCTTGGCCTGAGACTCGTCCTCCAGCACTGCTGCTGAGTCCAGCTTGTCGTGGAAACGGAGCTTGCTGGCCCAGTCGGCATCGAAAGGAACCTCGGTGGCATCACTGCTGAGCTTCTTGGCCTCCGCACCCTTTCTGAGGTCTTCCCAGTGGATTGACTGGATCGCAGCTACGAGCTGCTTGGCCTCGCTCACAGCCTTCTTGTCAGCCGGCTCGCCAGTGAAGGCCGTTGCCGCTAGCTGCTCAAGCTCCTCTTCGCTCTTGGCCTTGACACTCTCCACGTCGAAGCCCTCGACGGTTGTGATTTTGTGGTAGAGCTTCGCAGCCTTGTCGGCAGCCTCTGCAGAGAAAATCGCAGTGTAGGCGCCAGCGACTGGCTCCTCGTGCTTGCGGCCCAGTTTGAGCACCTCTGCCACCACGCGAGATCTCGTGAAATCCTTCTGCTCCTTCAGCATCTGCTTCTCCAGCTTGTCGTTGAAAGCTCTTACGCGCTGCGCAAGAGACTCCTGCTCCTGTGGATCCAGCGGCTTCCCTACAAGGCGTTTGGCCCTTTGGGCTTCCCACACAGCCTGAGGGTTGGCCCGGGCCTTGTGCACGTACTCGTTCCACTTGGCAATCTGTACGCTGTCCACCTTGACAGCCTCCTTCACCGAGGGCTTGGTGGCACCAAGCGCCTGCAGTACCTTGTCGGGCTTGACGCTAAAGACGTCTCCCTCTTGTAAGGCATACCCTGGCTGGCGAATACGGACTCCGTTCACCCGCACGTATCCGTGCAATACAAACTGACGGGCTTGTCTCACAGAGGAGGCAAACATCGCACGGAAGAGGGCAAAGTCGAGTCTTCTCTCGAGCACAGCGTACGTTTGCAGAGGAACGGGCGTAGTCACATCGTTCTCTCCACGCAGCGAGGCATCGAGGTGAGCCACCGACTCCAACTTCTGCGAAAAGTCGGCATTGAAGCGCTTCTCGGTGAGATGCTCACCGTGGTATGCCCTTGTCTCCTGCTTAGCGGTCCACTTTTGCTGGTACAGATTCTGCCCCTGGAAGCTCACACGGCCCTTTTTGTACAGATTGAAGAGGTTGTACTTGTTCCACGAAGCCCGCACACGGCCACGCGTGAGCGAGTTCAGCAGGACAGCCTTTCTGGGCATCTATGTACAGGTGTTCGTGATTGGTGTCCTGTCCTCTGGGGTCGACGTGGGTAAATTTTTCACCGGCGGTGTGCGGATGTGTCGCGTACCCAAACAACTACACGCCTATTGACACGCCTGTAGCAGAGCTGATAACGACCCTTTCTGCGACACGATGAGGGAGTGGACCATTGCAGAGGAGACTGTGCTGTTCCGTGCTATTTGCCAGCACAAACCAGCAGGTGAGTAGCCAATTCCCGCTAGCGCGTGCTAACAACAGGCAAGGAGAAACACTTTGCCATGATGTCAATCCTCAAGATGATCAACGAGGGTCTTTCGGAGGAACAGAAGATCGCAGCGAATGACGTTTGGACAAAGCTTTCGATGCTGTATGATCTCTCGGCACTGGATGAGCTTGAGGATGACGAGTCGTCGGAGTCGGAGTCTCCAGAGGCCCCACCACGGAGATCGACAAGACAGGCCAACAGAAGGAAATCGAGAGAGTTCCAGCCCCCAAAGATACTTGTGGGGGAACTTCTTAAACAAAAGACCACCGCGGAGAACGAAACTCCTACCGTGGACTCACCGCTCAAAGCAGAGGAGGACAAAGAGGAAGAACATGTCGAGAGCGATGGGAACAAGGAGGAGACCATTAAAGAAGACACGCAGGAGGGTGCCAGTGATGTGGAACAGCCTCCAGAAGGAGAGACTCGTCCAAAGCAGGCGAGCTACAAAGGTAGGCGTACAAGAAAAAGCGAGCCCAGTCTTCCAGTCAGAAGAGGAAGACAACCGCTCAAAAAGCAGACTACAGAAGAAAATCCAGAAGAGGATTCTGCGACTCAGGAGGTGAGCGAGGAGGAGGTGATTAAGAATGAGGATGAGGGAGATGATAATGAGAATGAGAATGAGGAAGAAGAAGACGGGGACGAGGGGGAAGAGGATGAAGAGGATGAAGAGGATGGAGATGATGGAGAGGATGAAGACAACGAAGAGGATGAAGACAATGAAGACAATGAGGACAACGAGGATGAGGAGGAGGATGGGAAGGGCGAAGAGGATGAGGACACAGAGGTGAGACCCAGAAGAGGCCGTTCCCGAAGCGGTGCCACGCCAAACGCGGGCACCGTGAGAAAGAGAAGAGCATCAACTCTCACGGATTCCAGTCCTAAGAGAAGAGCCAGAACACGAACAAGCGACGTTGGTGTCGATGATACCTCGAAGAGCAAACTGAAGGCAGAGCCCAAGACTGCTGCTCGAACTGGTAGATCTAGGGCGACCCCTCCAGACGTGGCTACCAGAGCTACAAGGGGTAAGCCTGCAGCTGGTGCACCACGAGGGAAGAAAGACACGCCCACCACGGCAAGAACGAGATCCAAAACGCAGCCGACAAAGTCTACAAGGGGCAGGGGAAGGCGGTCATGATTGATGAGTTTTCACAACCCATTGAGGTTAACTTTGAGCGAGGCTTGAACATATTGCGCTTAAGATCTACGACAAACAAGAAGTTAGGGATGTTCATGTAGTCACTATTCATCGCTAAACTTATGAAATTCTGCTCAAGCAAAGCGTCGCACCTTAGTTGATCTTCAGGAGCTCGACGTTGAAGACGAGAGTGGCGTTAGGTGGAATCAGACCTGGGAAGCCTCTGTCACCGTAAGCCTTGTGACCTGGGATGGTGAGAACAGCCTTCTCGCCGACGGAGAGCTGTGGAATACCCTCATCCCAGCCCTTGATGACCTGGCCGACACCAATGACACACTGGAAAGGAGAACCGCGGTCGACCGAGGAGTCGAACTTGGTACCGTTCTCCAAGGTACCGGTGTAGTGGATGGTGACTCTGTCACCCACCTTTGGGAAGTTGACGCCATCGCCTGGGGCCAATCTCTTAATCTCGAGGTCTGACATTGCGAATTTAGTTGCACTGAAACTTCTGGTAAAAAGAGGAGCTCTGTAAGCTGAGGTTCTTAGTAGAGCGTTTCTGGTGGCAAGCATCTGCTGAGAAGCGAGAAACGACAACTCTACGCTCAGCGGTGCGAGCCGCGATGGCTTTACGGTCGGGTAAGCTTCTTAATTGAGAATATATCCAGAAGAGGAATCATTCCCGATTTGTGAGTTTTGTGAATTTAACACTTCAGGAACAGCTAAACCCGCCTTACCAACAATTGGTTAGGGTTCAAATCATACAGGCTCACAGACTTTGTGGATAGGTTGACTAACTGAGAGGAAATGGAATCATACCCATTGGACTGTCTGTCCCACCTTGCCCCGCTCGTTCTCGTTCAGGGTCTGGATGCCGTCTCTACTAGTGTCTTCCCTCAAGAAAGTGGTACACATCTAAGCGACAATCCGCTCTTATCCAATGCAGAGAATTTGGTCCGAAAGCAGCCTGTCATATCACAAATGTCCTTCGTTGAGGATACCGTAAAGATCTGGAGAAAGTATCACGTCGACGGTGTCATGTGGGATTCCGGTTCTACCAAGACGCAGATGCCCACCCACATCCACCGATATAGGTTCAAGACAGTGGGTACCGAATGTGTCTTAGCAAGGAAGACCCACGGAGACGTTCCACCTCTCTCAATGGGTAATCCAGAGTCGCCTGTCCGTCACAATGGTATATTGTCGCTCGACTGGCTACAGAAGTATAGATCCATAACTCCTTCAGTCTTCGTTGCATTTTACGAATTAGATGCTGAAATCACAGATCCGGAAGCTGTTGATGCTACAGACTCGGCACTCTCACACGAGATCATTGAACTGAAAGAAAGGCTGGCGAATGTCTACGTGAAACTACTAGTTGTTGCCACTTGCTCAAGATCAACGGCGTTAAATCCTGAATTGGGGGAGAGAATTACCAATATCAGGCGACTCACGGGTCTCAATGGTAAAAATGGGCTGGTTTTCCTGCCCTCTGCCACTCCCAAAGAGGTTACGTCTTTTGCGTTGGAAGTGCTTCAAGTGATAAGATTGTCAAGCAATGAATTTTACGCCAATCTGGACAAGCGGATTCGCAGAAAGAAGGCAAAGGCTCTCGGAATGGTACGATCGGAGGATAGTGGACTGAGGAGCAGAGTTGAGGCTCGCTACTCTCTTAAGACTGGCATTATAAACGAGATCAGGCAGCAGTACGACATTTCCATAAAGGCTTATGAGAGTGCATACGAAAGCTTGGTTGAAGTTCTGAATGTTCTCCTAATATCTGATCCTGATTGGGGTCATTTCAGACTTCTTCTCGATGTTACTATCTTTCACCTTGTTAGACTGTTTTTTTACCTTGAGCAGCCAAACACAGCATACAAGAAGTTCGATGTGCATATACAAAGCGTGATCTATTTTCTGAAACTTCAAAACATCAAGGTGGACTCATACGCGATTTGTAACTGGCTTTCTCAGCAGTTTAAGTGGCTCGCACAGCTTTCCGATTTGGCACCCGTTTCTCTAGTGCCATCAGATCTTCCTAACATTCCAGACTTCACTAATGCTGTTTCTCCAATAGTCCTCCCACACTCAGGTTTCCTGTATCTCCAGGCCGCAGATATTTTGAGGAGACGCGGGATTGACAAGGGTAAAATGGATGAGGAACCTGTCGACAACTACTCATCATCGCTTGGTGGTGAATCTTTTGACGAATCCCTTATTAATCTCCTCACTTTCTCTAAGTTGGCATTCCAGAAGAAGGACAACACACTGAATAGAAGCATAGGGTATGTCAATTTCCAGCTTGCGGAGGAAAACTTCAAGCTACAAGATTTTGAAAAGGCGTTCAAGCTCTATGAACAAGCATCTGACTTGCTGAAAGAAGATGATTGGCGGTACCTTCTAAGTTATATGCACTCCAGATTGTTTGAATGCTGTATTGAGCTGAATAAGTACTATCCATCGGTGCTCAATCTCCTTGAGCTCGCCTTGGTCTCTCAGTCCAAACTGGACAAAATCTCAAGTCGTGTCAAAGATATCATCAATCCAGAGACTGGAAAATTTGCTCGTTTTTTGGAAGAGCAGCCTGACATCATCATCAATGCGCCAACGGATTCGAGTTTTGATCTTTTCGAATCCGAGATCCTTTTCAAGGAGGGTAAAGTGCCTCTCACAAAAGACTGCGAGATCGAAATCAAGTTAACCTCTAACCTAAATGACGTTTTGGATATCACCACAATCGATGATCTACTGATTACATTCGATGGAACTCAACCACCTATTTCGCTCAAGCATGACGGCAGTCTTCCATCGAAACGGCTAAGTACAATACAATCATTGGATTCTGATGATACCAAGCTCTTCGGGAAAGCTAATCTTTCGTTCACTTCCTATGAAACCAAGATTCTCAAGGTGGCTATCCCCACGAAGAAAATTGGAAGAAACTCATGCTCATCAATCGCGGGCATCGTCAAGTATCAAGAGCTTTTCAAGGTGAATGTCAACATCCCTATAGTGACAAAACCACTGAAGTACCGCCATATCTGGTATAATGAGGATGGAACCGATGAGGTCGTTGCATCAATGGAGCCCACCATTTGTGAGGTTATTCCGAGAATTCCAGAAACTCAAGTGTCAATTGGAAGCTTGCCAAAATACATCATTTCTGGGGAAAAACTTTCTATCCCAGTGGACATTCTCAACAAAGATCTCGAGACTGTTGATGTGAGACTGGTCGCCTCCTTACAATTCGGCGAGTCTGAATCTATTTGTAACTGGGATGGCACTGGAGACAAGTTCGAATTGAAAAATCTGGAAATAGATAAGAAGGTTGTTGCTCTATTGCAAGTCACTGCTCCTTTGAAGTCGAAGGACGAGGTCACTCCCGTGACTCTCAAGCTCAAAACAGCATTCATTGTGAACGGAGACATCGAGGTCCCGATTTTGAATATTCAGGAGTTCACAATATCTCTTGTCGATCCAGTCTCGGTCTCGCTGACAATCCTTCCAAGACTCAGGACCAATGACCTTACGAGTCCGTTCGAAATTCAAGAGGGTGACGTTGCATTGCCCAAACCATCCAGGTTGTGGGTTATGAGAGCGACGGTCACTTTGGATAGCTATCTTGACCTAGAGTTCGTTGAAGACAGGCTCAATCTTACAGTCGAGCAAAAGGGCATGGTCTGCAAGGAAGACACCTCGCTCAAAGCCTACCGAAATGCTAGCGGCGTAAAGGTGGAGTGTGATCATTATATCGAAACCATAATTGAGGATGACCATTCTCACAGAAACATTTCATTCGAGGCGCACATTGCAATAAAGTGGAGACGCAAGGGTTCTGACCAATGTAATGAGTTTGATCATGAACCATGGAAATTGAGCTTACCTCTCTTGGACCCTAGAGTCCTGTTGAGTGTTGAGCCAACGGAGGAAAGCAATGATTTGAAACTTGTCTACATGATTGAGAATCCAACGACCAGGGTATTTTCTTTCTCCACCTCCTTGATTGAAAATCAAAACTTCCAAGTGACGGGGTCCAAGTCAATGAGCCAGCTCTCTGTCTTGCCTTGCACAAGACAAAAAGTTCTGTTCCACGCGACACCAATGGCTTCAGGCTGGATCTCTCTACCTCAACTGAAGGTTCATGATCTCAACTATAGGGTAAATCTGCCCACTTTGCCCATCACCGATATCGCTCAAAGTCACAAAAATGAAGTCTATGTGAAAGTGGAGGACATTTAGCAGTGATTTGATGGAAAAGAACTTAATTTAGTGCAAATAGTTGCGTAGTTGGGCCTCTGAACCCCTCACTGGAATTATAGCTCAGTTTTCGAGATGTACCGTGGCTCAAAGCAAGCTGCAGGGGAAGCGAAGTGGAGAAGCGCGAGATGATAAAATGGGGATGGGTGCCTCTCTGCCACCCATTTTCCCCAGTTATTCCCGATTTCATGAATATGGCATTGAAATTTATCCGTACAAGTACCCCATATCCTGGTGTACTCCTGGTGCAGCTCAATCGGCCAAAGGCTCTCAATGCTTTGAAGTCAGAGCTGGTGCAAGAATTATTGAGTGTGGTAGACAAAGCAGATAAGGACGTGGACAGTTTTGGTGCTGTTGTTATCACAGGCAATGAGAGAGCATTCGCTGCAGGTGCTGATATCAAAGAGATGCAGAACATCAGCGCTGAGGATGCCTCAAAGAAGAACTTTCTCGGAAACTGGAGCGACTTCACAAAATTTCACATCCCTATTATTGCCGCAGTTGAAGGATTTGCTCTGGGGGGCGGCTGTGAATTAGCTATGTGCTGTGACATTATCTATGCTTCCACCAAAGCCAAATTTGGACAACCTGAGATCAAGCTCGGTGTCATACCTGGAGGTGGTGGAACTCAGCGGTTGATCAGAGCTATTGGGAAATCCAAGGCTATGGAATACAACCTCACCGGTGACACATTCAGCGCAAAGGATGCTCAAAGCTGGGGTCTTGTGTCGAAACTGTTTGAGCCAGGAACTGTCCTCGAAAATGCGTTGAAGCTCGCCTCAAAGCTTGCAGATGGTCCGAGAATTGCAACGAGAGCTTGTAAGATGAGTGTCAACATGGCCAATGAGTCACATCTGAACTCGGGCCTCGACTTTGAAAGATCGACCTTCCACTCGCTCTTCGGGAACAGCGAGCAAATAGAAGGCATGAGCGCCTTCGTTGAAAAACGGCAGGCCAGATTTTCAAAGCTTTAGGATCCAGTTCTATAAATACTAAGATAACATCACTCATTTGATGGCTGACCACATAAATGCTCTGACGTAGTTGGAGGTGTGTGTATCTGTACAATAGCTGTCAAACTTTACTTATCGCACCTGCACACCGCTACCACATCCGGACATCCTGCTATTCTTAATTACATTGGGTTGATATTCCTTACTCTGAGCTGAATCGAATCTTTAGTGGCATTTGCCTCGATAGAGTTTTTGTATGCTAAGCATTGATTTCCATTTTGAAAGAACACTTTTTGATACAATTCCTCCCGAAATGTCTTTTGCATTTTCAAGACTCAATAATTTTGAGATCCTCTTCCCCGAAAGTGTTGTTTTCTGAATCACATTGGATACTCTTTATACCATTACGACTCTCTTCATCCTTTTTTCCAGCTCAATCCAATAATCGAAAACCAATTCATAAATAGCATTCAGTGACTTCCTCGTTCTTTAGCTATGTGTTGTGTACACTAGAGCCGGTTGTTGACCGTAATTATATGGATCTTTGGCCGAGCGGTTTAAGGCGCTCGACTCAAGATCGAGTATCGTTAGATGCGTGAGTTCGAATCTCACAGGATCCATTAATTTTTTTATATCGCTTGACAAGTGATAGCGAAGAAATTGGAATTGTGTTATTTCTTTCTAGTCTGAATCAACCTAGCGATCGTACCTCTGTAGATATTGTTTATATTCATTGAAACTCAACCAGCGTGCTCAACAATCGAAGAAGTGATTTGACCGTCAGCGAAGGTGTGCTTGAACTGTTCTGGAGCCGAAAGCTCTTTGAAGTCGTCAGTCTCCTCGTCCGGAACGTTGATGTTCAAGGATGTCGTGGAGCTAGTGTAGATCTCTGTGTCGAGAGAGGTCTTGGAGAGGTAGATTTGACCCTCGTCGGACTTGTCAATAGTGACCTGGGGTACCTTCTCCACTATCTGAATACCGAACTTTTTGGAGTTGACAACGTCAATACCAGATACCAGGCTATCAACGACAATAGCCACCTTTGTAGTTCCGCTGAGGTATACCGCATTGACCTTGCCCTTGATTTGAATAGTACACTCAGTGCAATCCCCCACAAACACAGACTGCGTCATCTCACCATCCAGAACAATATCGTGCTTTCCTTCGACGTTTTTGACAATCCACTTTGTGTACTGCTGGAGCTCGATAATAGGTTCTGGCTTAGGTTTACGCGAAAGAGCGGATGGCTTCTTTGGTACTGGAGGGGACTTCTTGCCCGCAGAAGGCGTGCGCACTAACGACGAAGCACGAAGTTCTGGGTTTTTGTGTGTCATCTGAGACTTGTCCACCTTCTTCAAGCTCTTGGTGATATCGGTGCCCTGGTTTAGTTCAGAAAAGACGGCATTAATGCCTCCAGCTGGAGCCGGTGCAGCCGCCTTAGGAGCCTTGATCTCATCGAAAATATCGGATGGGGGAGGTGGAGGAGGTGGAGGAGGGCCACCAGCCCCTGGGGCCGCTGAAGCAGGCGGAACAGAGCTGATGCTCTTGGCTGTAGATGAGGCCTCAGATACCGACGAGAATTGAGACACATCCAAAGACTTAAAGTTCTCCGCAAAGTCTCCTGTAGAGCCATAAGTGAGACCAGTGGTATGGAATTGCTTCACGTAAAGCTTTAATCCCTCAAAAATGCTGAGATACTGTTTGACCCATTCTGCTGTCTTGGGTTCTTTCTCCTTGAACTCCTTCAACACCTTGTTGGTCCAGAAGGTCGCAGAGTCCTTGATTTCTGGAATGAATGACACAGGAGTGTCAACGAGGAACCAACTGAGGACCCCAGTTCCCTCAGCAATGGCATTAAGATGCGAGTAGAACTCGGACTTTCTGTTGTCGTCCTTGAGCTGGTTGATACTCGCAATGCTCTCTTGCAATGGAGCGAGCAGTCCCGCATTGGACGGGTTATTGAAGTCTGGCTTTTTGGATTTTGCAGCCGCTTTGATGAAGTTGGCCTGTTCCTTGAACGCCTTGGAGAACGATTGGGCCTGTTCTCCTACAATTGGACTAATGTCCTGTGACAAGGACTCGAATGGATCAACATAGAGTTCGAGGAACTCATTGAAGCCCTTTATGGAAGGCGAATCCTCCAATGGAACAGAGGTCGTGGAGGCATCGAGGTCTGAGAGGCCACGTGAGGCAAGTGGCGGAGCAGCGGCAGCATCGGCAGTTGGCGTGGGGGATGACGCTCCGTGTCTGTTCACGATACCTTCCAAAGCGGTTGTTGCTTTCTCAAGACTGTTAGGAGTTAGTGGTTGCACTTTTGAAGTGTGACTTCGATTGATTGCAATGTGCAGTGGAACACATTGGGGAGTGGTAAATTAGCTTCTGAGATTGAGCAATTATAAGCCATTCCATTACAAAGCGTTAAAACTTACCGTGCGAAGATCTCAGAGAACCTCTCGTGATTGGCTTCCGTCATTTTTAATTCTTGTTTAGATGTGTGCAAGAAACTAAGAGATATTTTGTAATCTTGAACTCGTGTTTACTCTCGCCTCGGGAAGGCGATGTCTGGGTGTAAAAACATCAGGTCGCGCGTCAGGGGAAGGGAGCGACCAACAAGTGAATCGAACTCATCACCAAGCGAAGGGGAGGACTCTGAACAGACATAGCTTGGATACGAGACTACACATACACTGAGTCCGAAGCCATGTCTTTGCCGTCCCCCAACAAGCGGCACTCTGTAAGTTGTGAAGCAGCTTCGCGCTACTCTCAGCAGGGTTGGGTTACTAACAACAAACGCAGATGAGCACCATAGAGTCCAGTGTAACGAGACTTCTGGTAGCGACAAAGCATTTGCTTGAATCCCTTACACAATGGGCGAAGCTTGCAGCGACAGAGACCGACATTTCTGACGCATATGTCCAGCTAGGTAATGAGTTCAAGGTTGCCTGCCGGGCATTTTCCAATGCTGGTGTCGATGTCAGCGATCTTGGTGATGTACCGCATTCTCTCAGAGTTGTTCTTGAAGAGGCATTGTGTGAGCAGCCATCACAGGAGAGCCTCGATAAGTTCTTACCGAGCATCAGGGAGATAATCGTTTCGCTACTCCAGAACTTGAAGACAAAGCAGGCCGTGGCACGCACGCTCAAGACTAATAAGTCCAAAGAGAGACTGAGCGCAACAGAGGAGGTAGTGAGACGGGCAAGTATTACATCAAAGTCGCAGTCAAGAAGCAGTACCCCAGAGAATACAAGTCAACGCTCCAGCATAAGTGGAAGAAGGCCATCTCAAACCATACAACAGCAACCACAACAAATTTCACAGAACACTCCACAACAGTCACAGGTTCAGCAGCGCCCTCAGGTACAAGAGTCATCTCCCCTACCCCATCCGAACCCGGATACCTCAAAGCGTACTGCAAATGCTGCTCTTGCGCAGCTCCAGAAAGGTGACTCCTTACAGCGTCGCGCATCTAGGAGGTTCTCGGCTTACCAGTACGCCAAACTTACAAGTTATTCACCTGGACGTGACCCCGAACTTCCAGATCAGTCTGTTCTTGAGCGTAGTAGAAGTTTACGCCAAGGCAGCCCCCTGCAAAATCGTACATCTGCATCACACGAGCGGCACGAGAACGGAAACACCGAGACTTTCAATGTATTCTTGAAGATCGGTGACCGGGTAAAGAAATGCCAGTTGAGAACACCGATATCATTCACGGCATTGAGGCTTTTGTTCGTGGAGAAATTTGCTTACTCTCCAGGAAACGGCCAATTTCCAGATATTTACATCCAGGACAACAGATCTGGAGTATCTTATGAGCTTGAAGAGAGTATGTTTTCTGATGTCACTGAGGGTTCGGTGATTTCTCTCAATGTCAGCAAGAATGCTGACGTGCTGGAAGCTCTACAGAAGACCTTTGAAGAGTTATCAGATCAACTGAAGACAAGCCGCGCTGATATCGCTCAGAGCGCCAAGAAGTACTTAGAAGAGTCCAACTCATCTACTTTATCAAAGCTTCAGATTATGATGGATTCCACGAGCTCGGGGCAAGGTGCAGCCAAAACGATCACAGCTGAACCGGTAAAGCAAGCCAAGGCTCCAGCAAAATCCAAAACTTTATTCTCCGATGCTTCTGACTTATCTGAGATCCGTCGTGAAATATCTGTGATAAAGCAGATTAACAGTAACAACAAGGTTGCATTCCAAGGGTCTATAGAAAAGCTGTTGCAAAAAGTGAGAGATTTCAAATCGCTGTCCTTGGACACTTCAAAGTCTACAATGCGTGTATATGTGGAAGAATCACACCAGAAGCTCTCAAAAGACTCCGATGTCCTTTTGACAAAATTTGACGACCTCCAAGATCTCATAGAGGCCTTGCGTAAAGACGTGGCTCAGAGAGGTGCTCGCCCATCGGAGAAGCAGATTGACTATGTTTCTAAGCAGATTGTCGGTGCCCGCAATGAACTTGAGACGATGGTACAATACATTGAGACAGAGAAGCCGCATTGGAAGAAAATTTGGGAGACTGAGCTTGACACAGTCTGTCAGGAGCAGCAATTTTTGACTCTCCAGGAGGATCTTGCTTTTGATTTGAAGGAGGACCTGGAGAAAGCGACGGAAACGTTCGAGTTAGTGAAGCAAGCGTGCGAGGAACAGAGTAAAAACCCCAAATCCAGAACAAAAAATATCCCACTAGTGGAGCCAGGATCTCTTCCCAACTTGAGAGACGCACTGCTTTCGGAGGTAGCAGCTCTGAAGCCAAATCATGATAACCGTGTGGAAGCAATCGAGAAGGCTGAAAAGCTGAGAGAGAAAGAGAGAGATTTCGCCATGAGCAATGGATTCGAGGAGGAACTAGAAGGGTTTGTTGAAGAGAATAAATTGAAAAAGAGTGGCGGTATCGAGGAAGTGGAGAGGCTGCGTCGCTTAAAGGACGAGAAAAACCTCAGAAGTGCTTTCCCGCCATTGTTTTAGCAGAAACTAAGGCTAAACTCTACTTAAAATTGGACGTCCCTTTAGTTTCCTCATTGATCTTCGAGGCCATAGCGAGAGCTTCGCTGAAGTTCCTCAAGCGAGTGTATGCAGTGTTTAAACTTATCTGAACGCTTTTTTAGTAGTGAAAAGAAGGCATCGAGAACCGTGTGTTTAATTTTCCCCCTGAGCGCCAGGTCGTTTGATCTGCTTCCTTTGAGCTTCAATGATTCGAAAGTGATGTCATTTATCATGTCTTGAAATGTTCTCTTGCCAATTTGGGTGTGCCTTACCGCTTTGAAATAACAAGAAGCAACACTCACGAGAAGTTCAGTAAGTTGCTTCAATAGAGTCTCATCACTGATTAGGTCTGTGTCCATCAAATTATCTCGCACTCTCCTTCTAAACATTCCAATAACACTGGAGACTGTTGAGCTATGGGAATGGGATGAGATGATGGAATCACCCCCATATCGTCTTATCACATCAAGGGTCTCAATGTTTATCTCATAACCACAAAACATGAAGGAGCCTAAGAAGTCACTTTGGGTTCCGAAATTAGACGTAGTTTTCAACTCATTGATTGTAACTCCATATTCAGAGAAGCCTTCCCTGGCGAGCAGTTTGAGCTTGAAGAGAGATTCGGAATTTGTGGAAATGACGAGAAAGTCGTCCACTATACGAAGCACCAAGGTTTCATCCTCCTCCATGAAGCCGAGCTCATTCTCCACTAAAGAATCATATACCAATTCGCAGAACAAGCTGGACATATGCATACCTTGAAATACGCCATGCGATCTGAGATAGGACCTGTTATTCGCTTTGGTGACGGTTCGCTGCAGCTGAGTACGGCATACCTCAATGATTTCATGACCCTTGAGTACCGTCATCTTTGTGTTTCCCTGAACGGAAGACCTGCCATTGAATGAATCCACATTTGCGTGCTTTCGCAAAGATCCCACCTTCCTCGAGAAGTTGCTCTTCAAAGAAACAATATCTGTATCCCACCTTTGAGAGGCATAGTAGAGCTCATTCGGGTCCACCAGCTCATGAATGGTATCCCAAATTTTAGCGTGTGGTAGCGAGTCATAACATGATCTGGCATCGAATCGCAGAAAAAATAGTTTTGGGATACACTTGTACTTGGCGGTAATCTTTTTCCTGAAGACCGCAATTGAAAAAGGAATCTCAGATATGTGAGAAATCTTAGGGAATCGACTTCTTTTTGAAAGTCTCATATAATTGAGCATTCTTTTGGCTGGATGAACCTCCTCGAATAGGTGCTTTTTATACACAGCTCTTTGCTCTTCAGTTCGTCCCCTTTGAGGGACGCTGATGGCACGGAAGTCATTGTTCTTCTTCGGCATTAACCTCAGATTGGTATAAAGTATTTGAGCCTGATCATCTTGAGAAATACTCTCTGGCCCTGAGACTTCAATCAGATTCTCTCCGATGTATTGGCTTTTATATTCAAGAGATAGTTTCTCCCAGAGGGCATGTTTGAAAAAGTAAATTTCCTTTCCAGATGACGTATTTGTGATATAGAAGAAAGAGCTGAGCAATTTAACCACAAAGTCTGTAAAAAGCCACACAATAAATTGCCTTATAAGCCGTTGTCGTTTTTCAAGATCTTGCTTATTGAGCTTTTCAGCATCGCCTAGCCAATCAATGGCTGTCACTTGAACACCGCTTAAGCATTCCTCAAGCGAAACTTTAGTGCCCTTTACCCCCATGACAAGCTTAGCTAGACATTTGAAGATTTTTGATTTATTCTTCTTGTTCCCAAAAGTAGATAACGGGAAGACTTTTTCCATAATCAACAGAACAAAGTCAAAAACACACTCTTTCTGGGTTGCTTGTTTGAGATTATCTGTACCTGGCGGAGCTGTTTCGGGACAGATTTGCCGCAATAGGGCAAAATATTGAATCTTTTGGTGGTTTTGAATGACTGTGACTGCTAAATTGGCAAACCTCTTCAACTTTGGAGGAATTCTTTTAGTCGAAGCCCTTAGGTCTTCTTTAAATACCGACAATAGGAAATCTCGTTTGGTAGAAGGGATCGGCGTCAGGTACTTGACGGCCTGGGAGCTCTTGTACATTGCGTGATCGAGAGATAGAGAACAAGGCTTATGTTGCCTTAGCTCATACTTCAGTCTTTTAAGGGGCTCCCCAAACAGCTGTACAAACTGGTTTCCACATTGTTCGTATGCTATGCACTCCGTGAATAGAATTGAGATACGGAAATTGCCGAGGTAATAGTGGAGCTGTCTCCATTCGTGACTCTTTAGCAGGCGGTTACCTTGGACTGAGGATAATGCGTGAAGATCGGACGCAGACTCCTTCGACTTACCAAGCGTATACCCCTCTGATAATGTATTTGGGATGTCCCTCTTCAAAAAAAATCTCCGAAACTCATCGATCAAGTCATTGAAGCTCCAGTACGACTGAATCTCAGGACTCTCTGGTATTGTCCGACTATGTCCTATCCAGACTCTTCCAAATAGTCTCGAAAGCGAGGTATGGAGATGTTCAGGGATATTAAAGCGCCGGTCACTATGGAGGAATTCACCAAGAGAAACGAGGCCTTTTGATTGTTCCATTTGAGGGACGTGTTGGCTGGTTAATGGTCAACGCAGGTTCACCCCTCCCTCTGGCATGCCTCCGGGATTCAGCTCGCGCGATCAAGGAAATCAAAAGGTCAAAAGAAGATCATCCTCATCTCGAATTGTTTGAACCTATTTTAAACGCATGACTTGATGGCCAAAAAGATCAACCACAAATTTCGAATCGATTTCTCACAATGTGTGATCGAGGATCGCTTAAAGCAGATACGGAACCAAACTGCATCTTCTGAGCTCACTCTCGTTGATGTATGGTCCATCATCATCAGACCCCAGTCATCACGCACAGTTCTGAGCCTCATCAAAGACTTCAATGGTGTTGACACTGTATCCCTACAGCATATCAAGAGACTGCAGAAATCAAATGAGGGTAATCTTATCGTGATATTATGCAGTGTCGAAATGATAGATCTCAATGGCATCGAGGAGAAGCTCGGACAAGCGAAAATAGAATATCTCTCCATAGAACAACGAGCTGTTCCCAAGAATTGCCCTCCTACAAAGGATTTGTCTGTTGAGTGGGGTAATCTTTATTGGCCACTCGTTTGGAAAGGCAACCCAAACGATCAAACTCTAGCAGAAATGGAGTTCGATATGGGTCAGATCAAACAATATCTAAATCTGATAACTAAGGAAGCATTGAAAATCCAGAATTTGGACGCATTACCTATTGTCACTGCAATAGTGGACCCTTCGACAAATTCCCTTATGGCCATCAAATCGGATAACAGACACACACATCCTTTGAGTCACAGCACAATGGAGTGTATTAGAATGGTATCGGAGCAAGAGCAGTCACGGGTAAAGAAACTCGGAACTCAGCATCGTCATTATTTGTGCACAGATTATCACGTTTACACAACACACGAACCATGCACAATGTGCTCCATGGCGCTGATTCATTCAAGAGTCTCCAGGCTTATATATCTCAGACAGATGAAGGAAACCGGCGCCTTGAACCCCCAAAGTGGCGACAGGTTCATGGTTCATGATCATCCATTGCTGAACTCCAAGTTTGAGGTATTTGAATGGTTGGGCAGTGAATATCCATTGCCTGGTATAGAGCCCTCTTTGAATGCATAGACTGTTCTAGCGCTGCTTATCAATGCCTTTCAAGTTTTCAAGGTTCCTCACAGTGCTCTCAAGAATTTCTGGTTCTAGGGTAGAATCCCTCGAAGAATAGGCGATGTCGTTGAATGATAATAAAGTGTTTTTGAGCTCGTCAACAGCTGTTTGGTGTAGCTCTTCAAGCTTCCCGATCTCCTCATCAAGCAGCTGCGATACATGGACGAGAGCTGACGTTGCTTTTTCAGCAGACGCCTTCTTTGACCTTTGCACTCCAGCATCAATCGATCTTTTCGAAGTGGCTGTCTCACACCATTGCTCAATGTTATCATTCACTGCATCAAGACGATTATTGTAGCGTGCCCTCAAGATCCTACGTACTTCTTTCACGATAGAATCTGATGAGCCGCCGGGAAACGCCTTCTTGAATTTGTCCTTAGGTAACGCGTCATCTATATTGGGCCTCTCGAGGAGAAATTGCGTTAAAATCTCTGACTCTGTCACCATTTGTCAAAATAACTTCAATACCTAGACTAACAAGTAGCCTTAAGAACTTCAATTGCAACAAGCAGGCACTTTGCGCAGTTAATGTTCTGAGAAGGCGTCAACAAGGTCTTATGATCTTTTGTTTACAAGTCGCGGAGATCACCATCCGTGTCATGGAAAAAAGTACATTTATGCAGAAGTCTACTGAGTACATTATTGAATCATCGTACTTTTGCGGAGAACTGAAACTGCCTGCCCCCTCATCAGAAATCTTCATACCTTCTTCTGTTGTTCCGTCTTTTGCTTCCATCATCGATTCTCATAGACTCCCTCTTTAGACGTCTTATATTTCTCTCCCTCTCCATTTCCCTTCTCTCGATCTCCCAAGGCGAAAGTTCTTCAACAGATGGTACCCACCCTGCACCAAGCGTCTCAGGGTCCAATCTCACACCTGCCTCATAGCCGAAGGCAGATTGGTTGTATATTTCTTGCGGCAAATGGCCATCAATACAGTCCTTCTTCAGTTTCAGAATGGTCTCGTGAAGGGTATGAGCTATGGCCGGGAGGAATTCACGGGATAAGCCCATATCTCCAACAACGTATCTAGCGAATATCTCTGGTGTTATCAGGTCATTCGTCAAATCCCATTCAAACTTGTCCTCGTAGAGATTCTTGTCCAAGTTGCAAGACAGATTGATTATAACGTGAATGTCAACATCCTTCGGTAACTGTATGGTGACCAAGTTTGTATACTCTTCAATTTGAGACTTGATAGATCCTGAAATTTGCTGCTGGAACGAATTCGGTAAGTCCATGTCTTGACACGTTATAGACGCAAATTGTTCAGGTGTGATGAGAGTCTCGTTCAAATTCCACATGAAGAAATCAACTATCCTGTTTGAGTTATACTCCAGATCCAGTCTGATTGGGATTAAGATTTCCTCGGATTGTGAATTCAAGTTCAGGTCGTATTCACTGAAGTTGAGATGTTTGGTCTTTGTTGCAAGCTTGCCAGTGCCACTACCGCTGGACCCGTTGCCATGAGCCCCTGTAGCAGAGAATGACCCTGCAAACCCCTCTTCGTAATTGCCGTCATTTTCATCGTCAAAGTTGAGGTCCTCGTATTCGGCGTAGTTCACCACAGCTTTCGCTCTCTTGGTGGATCTAGTTGGTATTGCGGCAATCCACAGAGCCGTCTGTTCGTCCTTAACTCTGTTATGGAAGTTGGTTGATAGGGCTTGAGGGATTAGAGGCCGGTCCATATTCAATCGAACGTTGCTTCAGCTGTGACAGAATTCTGGTGGCGGTTGTTTGGTTTAATGGTAATGTGCAAGCGCTAACGCGTTCATGATACAGATAGATACTTTCGATCAGCCCTCTGCTCTGATGTGCTGAAAATTACGCGTGTGCGGTGTACAGACGATACTACAGCTGGTGCCCTGCTAAGGGAAATCTCATGCTGAGCTGCGCGACCGCTGATTGAAAAATTTTCAATCTCCAACGTGTGAACACACTTCTTTTTCCTTTCATTCGAACGGTTTCCTTCCCAAAAAACCAGTCAATCACACATAATGGCTTTCTCTGATTTCTCTAAGGTCGAGTCCTTGAAGGAGTTGAACACCTTCTTGGCTGACAAGTCCTACATCTCTGGGTAAGTCTTGATTTTACTACCACCACGTTTCCCATCATTCCGCATGCTGATTCGTCTAACAGTTCTTTCTGATCTCTTTCGCAGTGTCGAGTAACTCAATTGACATTAGCAGAGTTGATAGAGCTGCTATCAAGACAGAATTCACCAGGGCCTGGTTTTTTAACATGATGAACATAATCTTTGGTCCGTGTTTATGAAGTGATTAAGACCCACTGCATGAGTATCAATCCAATCAAGTTTCACTTTCCTGACATTTTAACCATGGCCCTGAGCAGTCGGTCTTACGAATCCTACAGATTCGTATTGCCTTTCGCGGTCGTGATGTTGCTCCATGGTGATGTTTAAGTTTGCAAATACTAATGATTCAGTTCTTCTGCCACTCAGGCCGATGTCGCCACTTACAAGGCTTTCCAGAAGGAGTTCCCACAGTTCTCCAGATGGTTCAACCACATTGCTTCGTTCACTGAGGAGTTTGAGTCTCTTCCAGCCGGTGAGGCCCCAGCTGCTGCTGCCGCTGCTGAGGAGGACGATGACGATGAGGTCGACCTTTTCGGCTCCGACGATGACGAAGTCGATGAGGAGGCCGAGAAGCTCAAGCAGCAGAGACTTGCTGACTACGCCGCTAAGAAGGCTGCCAAGGGTCCAAAGCCAGCTGCCAAGTCCATTGTCACCCTTGATGTCAAGCCTTGGGATGACGAGACCGACCTGGAGGAGCTTTTGGCCAATGTGAAGGCCGTGGAGATGGAGGGTCTTGTCTGGGGTGCTCACCAGTGGATCCCAGTTGGATTCGGTATCAAGAAGTTGCAGATCAACTTGGTCATTGAGGACGAGAAGGTTTCTTTGGACGAGTTGCAGCAGCAGATTGAGGAGGATGAGGACCACGTTCAGTCTACCGACATTGCTGCCATGCAGAAGTTGTGAGCAGCACTCTATCCCCTTTAGTCTTTTCCGAATTATGCTAATAGTTTTTGAACTGGGTCACCAGCTTATGTACATGGTTACCTTTTCTTCTTTTGTAAATGTAGTATTTGAATGTAAAATTATCGATCTTAGACGCACAAGAAGTCAATTCCTGAACCAAACCATTCTTGCTCTTGCATAACTTCTTCCCATTGTTTTCCAGTAGACCAGCACTCTTCAACAATGGAACGGATAGATTTCACTGTTCCCATACCCACTTGCAGGTAGAGGGCATCCATGAACTTTGCAAGATAAGTTCTTTGATGTGGACTGGTGGATAGACATCCCATAGTAAAGACCGGCCATACCATTTGGGTCACAAGAGGGGAAGAACTCTCCATTGTAGAGTACACGGAGATGAACTCATCAATGAAACCGTTTAGTGATTGAGTATCGTCACTTCGGACCAGTCTGTACAGATTGACCAAGACCGCAAGAGACCAGCATTGCGCGCACTTCAATCTCATGTCATATTCATATTCGAACACCTCTTTCTCGGAATGAAAAACCACATAATCACGATAATTCAAGAGATCGTATCTTATGGCGTTAAACTTCTTCTCTATAGACACATCGACAACATGATAAGTTTCTCTTAAGTCTCTTCTTAAGCGACAAAAGCGGGAGATGCAACGAAATATCTCGCCCGGACATCCCATCAAACGAGTGGTCGACTTTTCGGTACTTTTGGTTCCATACCAGCTTTCCTCACAGTATGGGAGCCTGCAATCAGGGGAAACGACGGCAGCGATTGTATCGAACCAAGAGATGTTTGCGATCACCGTCGAACTCTCATCAATTTGTTCCAGATATGAGCGAAAAGATGTGTCCTTCACTATTGCTGCAAAGAGTTCACAGAAGTTTCTGACCAACGCCGAACGGCCTGATTCTAATACGCTGAAGAGGAAGTGAACATGAATCAGGAGCAAAATAACGAAACCATTGGATCTCTGCTTTTCAATCGGTTGTTTTTTCATATTGCGAATGATCGTTTGTACATCGAGAGAGTCATCGGCTGACTCGCTGTCTTCTTTCTTTCCTCTGAGATAATCTATAAGGTATTCCATGGTATTGTTCACATGGACCATACCGGTCTTGAAAAACTCTTGGGCGCCCTTGGTCTGGTATATGTGGATACAGGCAAGTGCAATGAAGCAACTTTTGGCCACTTCAAAGTCACAGTATTTGAGAGCAAGCTGGGGCCAAGGCGAGCTCGGGTGTGCATCCAAAAGAGGAAGGAGCCTTTTAAAGAAATGTTTGAGCATCATGTTCTCTTCGATATCAGACATTTGACCGGTCGATTCCTCAAGATCATCGTCGTGGATCTGTTTAGGGGTGGGCGGCTGCTGGCCGAAATCGCTTATGAATGATGGCATCTCAGAGTCTGCCAAAAATGACGGGAATAGATCTTGAAATATATGAAACTCATCCATGATGCTGGCTATTGATGTGTCCTTTGCAACTGGCATTTCCTCCCTGTGACTAGGCTGTTTGAGATCGTCGTCAGCAGTAAAGGTAGGGACGGATTTGCTCTCAGATTGTGTCGTCACAAGATTCTCCTCAACAAGTCTCTTAGCGAGACTCTCCTTAAGTCGTGGGCGGCCACGGAATCCATGTACCAACTCTCCTTTCGAATTGACCTTCGTTGATGAATTGTTCCTGCTATCGTCGACATCAAACGAGAGCTTTAGTCCATAGCCTTCACAGCTGCGACCTGTTTTAACACAGTTCGTGCAATGCGGCTTAGCCTCATCACATTTTTTTCTCCTTTCATGGAGTTAGTCCATTGCCTTTCGAAATCCAGAGGTCCCTAATCGCCACACATACCGCTTCTTACAGGTCCAGCAGCCTGTCCTCACTCGCCTGATTCCAGGTGCGCCCATTATGTGATTATTGAGCACAAGTGTTGCCGGTAGGAAGTTGAGATTAAAGATAGGTCTGAAAAACTTCCTGAGAGTCACTATCAGCCTTCTTGGGTAAATCTATCCTGTGCGAATGCGCGCATGCGCTAACCCGCGCTGAGCCATTTCCACACCAAATTTCCCCAGGAAGTCCGCGCGACAGCCCACCAAAAGCATTTAGCCCCTCAAGACATCACGTCTTGTAGATGGACGTTTCGCAGTAACTCACAAACCTTACGTAGAGCTGATCACCTCCCCTGATCATCAGTGCCCCAAATTCACTGTACCCACTGATGGCCTAAGCGAGAAACATAATAGTCCAGACTACATGGGTGGCCTCAATCACTCGAAACGTGGATGAGTAAAACCTCCATCCTTTCCAAAGCACCAAAGCAACTACTTGTGCGCTATCTAAATATCTCAAGACTTCTGCCGGAACAACACTGTTCAAGTGTCCTAATCGAATTGCGGTTAGTTAAACCCTACCAATTCCATAATGCACTATTTCAAGCAACACTTTTCAAACTAACTCTTATGTTTAGAAGAACTCCATAGAAATATATATACAGGCACTGTCGCATCTATTTGAACGTTGCCTACTTAGTATTATCGAGGCGGAAGGGACCCCTATGCTTTTTGGCAGCATTCCTACTTCCTTAATATGTGCTAGCGACTTCGGGCGCTTCTGTCTAACTCATATCGAGACTGTACGCAAAGCACAGATATGCCACATAGTAAACACCCTACAAATATTGATCACAACAGACCACAAGGCCGCGGGCTTACGAGTTTAATGAGATCAAACCAGAGTATCATCAATAGTTGCAATAACTACAAGCAGTCTCTAATATGGGTTTCGTACTCGTTGGGTACAGCAGTACTCATTTAACGATTTTCTCAGTTTTCACCCGCTCCCTATGAAGTCTAAGTCCGGTGTCACACAATTTTCTAGTCAATCCACCGTGTGCATTCGACATCCGTACTTTTAGACGGACCACATTTCGTTTTTCTCTCGAGCAACTCGAATCATTGAGAGAAATGTTTAGGTCGCTCAAAACTGCAAGTGTAGTACTTCTTACATGAGAAAATGGCAGAACAACATGATTTAATCGATAAAAACGCTGGTATTACGATTAGGATCGCACCGCTACAGCGGCTCGCATCACGGAAAAAGCGTTTTCGTGGATCAATTTGTTCAGAGGAACAGAAGAAAAAAACGCAAAACTCTATATAAGAAGACTCAGTTCTGATCACATGAGAAGTGGGCTGTGGGGAACTACTGGTGATAGTATGGGTAGAGTAAGTGCAGTTAAGCTGATAAAGCTAAGTACCGATATTCGATTGTCTTGAAAGGACTGTGAGTAGTACTGGGTGCATGCCCAGTGTCCAGTGATTTGATATACTAAAAAAGGTTTTCGATGTCGTTAGTTAGAAGCAACATATGGGAATGAGTGCGGTGACTTCAAGTTCCTAGGCCGTTGGGTTGGTACCTTTAAAGAGCAGCTCATAATAGCAATGGTGTAGCTACAGAGATATGAGGAACCTCAATGGATGGCTTTCACAGAATGCGAAAGTGGTGGATGCGTTTTGATGCGCGGAATCAGTTGATCTTGCGTTTTTAGTTCCGCCGAGGGTGTGGAAGCTCGAATGATTCCGTTTTAGTAGTAGGAATATTGTTCTCTGACCGAGCTGATATTTTGTAGAGTTCTGTATTGTCTCTGTTAGTGAACGTTGCTGGGATTGAGGTACGAAGGTAGGTTGGTCTCTTCAAAGTTGGTTGTTGCCAACTGTTGCATGAGTGGATCTGGACGGTTCCGTTGTGTTGGGTGGTGCTGTAGTGGCTTGAGCTGTTTTGCAGCTGGGCATTTGGCGAATTGGTAAGATGTGTTAGGGTGGTTGAGGGGTGGTGCCTGGTTGTGGTAGAATCAAGGAGTTTCAAGTTTTACTCCCTCAGATGTGTTTGAGTTGATGAGCAGCGAGTTTGACCGCCTGAGTGAGTTTTAAAAAGCTGTGACCAGCTTGAATAGCACTTGGTTGTGTCTTACCGTGCTCTCTCGAAGGGTCCCATGGTTATGGTTGGCAGGTGCGATCTGAAAGTTGAAGGTCAGAACGAGCTACTACTGGTATGAAAATCATCATCATTTAGTTAATATAGGAAACCAATGTGCACAGACGATAGTGCTCAGACGATCTTTTGTTTGACAAAGAATGATCTGAGATGCTTTAGCTGCCAAAAACAGGTTCCTCCGAGAGCAACAAGTTGAATTATGGACCAGCGGACAACACGGGAGTTTGTTGCCTCACTGAGATCTCTGAACAATGCCTCCCTTTCTCTGGTTAGTCTCTGCTCTCTGCGGATCTCGAGTACTTTGTTGTTGAGGGTCTTCACTCTCTCAGTCAACGATTGGACCTTTCCCTTCTTTTTGGAATCGAGTTCCTCGCCGTCTCCAATTTTGAACTCCACGTCGATTTTTGTCTTGATCTTAGCCAGCCAGCCCTGGGACTGAGGCTGGAAACAGATTCTGTGATCGCCACTGTCAATTGCTGAGAATGTGAACTCGCCCTCTGGGGCACCTTTTTGGTGCACGACTCGGTGGTTGTCATCAAATACCTCCTCAACGTCAATGATTACACCCAGTTGCTTTTGGGTCGCCTTGACAAAGTCATCCGAGTTCTCGTCGAAAACTTGGACCTCGTACTGGCCTACAAGCAAGGTACCCTGAGAAAGCTCTTTGTAGAAACACTTTCTTTCACCACCAGATAGATAGAAGTAAAAAGCATTGGCAGTAGCCAGATAGCACAGGAGCGCTGAAACAAAGGTGATGTGCATGACAATCCGGAAAGCAGTCGCAGCTGTTCAGTTGACGCCTTTTGGAAGATTGTTTACTGGATCAACGAAAAGCGTGTCGTTTTTTTTGACACGAACTAGAACTCGACTTCAGGTCGCGACCCGTCTTTATTTAGCCAACCCTCTAACTCTAACGCGTACACGGTAAGGGCACATCTTGACTGCGAGCGACTTTAACTTACCGGGCTGCACAATACACTCGATAGAGCAGACCTCAGACTCCAGAGCTCTAAAACAAATTCATCCAGTCAATGAACTTGTCACTACTTGATCCATTTGCAGCTTTGAAGGAATATCCGGAGAATCTCACCCATACTCTGTCGTTTGGCCATGCAGTTTTTGTTCGTTATAATTACCACGGGGACTATTTAGCGTCGGGGCTCGCTGACGGCACAATTTTGATCATAGACAACGACACTAAGGGTGTCGTAAGAAAATTGAAGGGTCATACGAGGCCAATCCAGTCATTATGTTGGTCGAGAGATGGTAAGTATCTACTATCCGCATCAAGAGACTGGAAGGTGATATTGTGGGACATTGTAACCTCATCTGTATCCCGAAAGTACAACTTTAACGTTCCTATCTGGAATAGTGAACTCAACCCTCGAAATCCTCAAGAGTTTATTGTGTCTCTGTTCGACGCTCTACCCAAATTTGTGAACTCCGAAGGCGTGATTTCCGATCTTCAAGACACTAAGATCTTGGTCTCTTCCTACCACCCAAACGGGGAACTTATATTCACTGGGAGTAATAAGGGAGTTATAACCATCATCTCGAGAGAGACGCTGGAGATTCTTTTTTCCGAAAAACTGACAAACTCAAGTATAAAGAATATCGTTTTCTCCTCTAACGGCTTGAAGGTGGCAGTTAATAGTTCTGACCGAGTGATTCGCCAGATTTCTCTACCGAACTTCACACTTGATCCATCTACTTGGGAGCTCGAAGTGGAGCATAAGTATCAGGACATTGTGAACAGGTTGCAGTGGAATTCAATCCTGTTCAGCTCCAATGCGGAACATCTGATAGCCTCGGCCTTCGGCTCGGCCCACGACATCTACGTATGGGAGACTTCTATGGGCTCGCTCATCAAGATCTTGGAAGGCCCCAAGGAAGAGCTTGTTGATATTGAATGGAACTACCGGAAGTGCGTCATTTGTGCCACAGGCCTGGACAGCGGTACCATCTACATGTGGAGTGTTGTCGTTCCCCAAAAGTGGAGCGCACTTGCCCCGGATTTCGTTGAAATCGAACAGAACATTGATTATATTGAGAAAGAAGACGAATTTGACATTGTCCCGGATGATGAACTCGATCAAAAGCAACTGGACGAGGAAGATGAAGTTGTCGATATCTTGAATCCCGAACCGACAGACGCAAGGGGATTTGAGCTACAGCAGGGCATTGTTATACCTATTGATTACGACCACCCGACTTACTCTATGGGACTGAAGGTTTGATAGAAGATCCCAAATTAATATAAATGCAATAGCATTACTTTACACCCCTGCGTTGAACACCGTAGAACTCGAGGGAGATTAACCCCTTGAACTTGAAAATGATCATTGGTGCGCCGCTGAAAACAATGCGACCAGATTATAGGGGACGCAGATTAAAAGGGGTTCGCATTGTGAAACACGGCACGTTTCGCAATCTGAGCTATTAGGATTGTATTCGACGGATTGAGTTGGCAGGAATCCGATGTCCCCAGGATCTGATTTTTTCGGTTCCGTCTTACTGTGTTGAGATGTGTTGACTTTCGCCTATCTACATCCACACGCTCGTATAGTGCTTGTTGGCTCAGACCCACATATGATACAACTTGTTTGGTGGCGTAAAAAGAAAGAATTGAGAGGCAAGACTTTCGCTGTCTAGCCGGGGGAAGTTGCATGTCCGGGAGGACTGGCCCAAGCCACAGCATGCAGATACTCGGTTATGGCACACTGTTGATTTGAGGCCCACTATCTTTCTTTATACTTTAAATGCACACAGTAATTTTTGATCCGTAGAACCAAAAGGTGCAGGTAGTGATGTCGTTCTATGATTTATTGAGTTTCAGTCCCCCTTTGAGCTCATGTAGGACTGTGTCATTTGAACCGAATTGGGGTGAGGCCTTATCGAATATTATGGGACTAGGCGGAAATTTGGATTCTACTCTGAGAGGCCAGTGTCTCATTAACCTAGTCCCTAGTCCCGCTTCAGGTTAATACGGTGCATCAAGTCTCCCAAAGAGGGACTGAGGCGCTTTGATACGGCCGCGAATTAGTCCGTTTAGTCCTGTAGATTTTCCAGACATTTTGTCACAAACGGGACTGCAGAAGCAATCGTGTGAAGAGCTTCAAATTAGAGCATAGCGTCACATTGAGAAGCAAAACACCTAATCAAATTGATAGATGTTGTTCTCTCACTTAAAATTTGACCAAATGTTAGTCTTCCGAATGATTTCATTGGCCTGCTGACTGGGCAGAGCGACTTGCTCCCCAGGCTCTCACTCGCATGAGACGCATGGGCCCAGTCCTTCGCGACTGAGACAAAACCTTGGGTCTAGGACCTGCATTTCACCTAGAGCTAACTTTTGACACCACCTTATCATCACTCACGACCTCTTTGTACCGCTGTGTCATGATAAGACACAATTCAGCTTCCTTGTTCTTAGGTTTTCAAACAATCGAGGACACTAAAGGTAGAGCTAATTTAAGTTTTGGCAAACACCTGGTGTCTTTACCGCGCCCGCGCATCAGTGTGTCCAAGTCCCTCCCTAATGTCTAGGCTCAGGTCGTACATTGTTAAGTCCACAACATTAGCATACTGATCATATCTCCACGGTTACAACACACATAAAAATCAGAACAGATATTTTGGTGATGGAGCACACTAGGAGTCGCGAGCTATTTAAATCGCAAGATCCCCTGTCTCCTCCGTTCCCACTCTGCTGGCGTATCAATCTGGTAACACTTAACCGGAGTAGAACATCTCTGAACACTTGATCATCATGGTAAGTTTCTCCACTTCTAGTGAGATCGAAGTCGGGATCATCAAGGCGATATGGGTCTTGCACCAACGCCTTCCTACCCGAATGATCCGTACCTCAATGAAACTAGTGAGAACCCAAGACTCAAGTGCAAGTGGCCATGAAGACCTCAATGGCTCTCCTCCTTTGCAGCTCGTGGTTAATGCACTAGTTCTATTGGGGGTGATGGGACGGTGCATGCGAGTTTTCCGCCACCCCAATGTCCGACCATGCACACAGGTACTAACATTTCTCAGGAAAATGCCAGGGCAAACCACCACCACAATCCTTCAATCAACTCGTTAGGATCATTGGTGGAGCCCGTGACTCCTCCGGATCTAAACGAGCAGTCACCTCTCTCACTGAATCCACAGTCCGCTTCCACTACTCCCCTTTCATCACTCAATACGAACATAGGGGGAAACACTTTTAGATCTAGATTTAAGTCATTACCACTGGTAACGGAGCTCGATTACAAGTTCAATCAATTCAACATAAACAGCTTACAAAAGCTCTCAAGCAATTTCACACCGTCACCAGGTTCAAGTTCGACTACATCCAGCAGTTCAATCCCCCAGATCACATTACAGCAGTTCCATACACAAGACCGGGATACCTTCAAACAGCAGAACACTTACGGATCTTCCGATATACATCACTTACAGAAGAATCCCAGACAAGGAAATCACCACAATTCTTTGCCTTCTATACACTTCAACCATGGTAGAAAGGATTCCACTTCTTCGACTGCCTCCTCACTATCTGGTTTCAAGAACTATGATGAACTCAACTTGGTCCCTATCGAGAGACTGGACGTCTTGAAACTTTCAGTTGATCAGTACGGTTGCCGGTTCTTGCAAAAGAAGTTAGAAATGGACAGTTCGATCAAGGATATCATTTTCAACAAGACCTTTAACAGCATGATTGAGCTCATCGTTGATCCATTCGGAAATTATTTGATCCAAAAGCTGGTGGATTATCTTTCGACACATCAAAAGAATCTTTTGATTGAAAAGATCCATAGCTATTTATTTCCGATATCGATCAACCAGTATGGGACGAGAAGTCTACAGAAGATCATCGACAAGGTTTGTAACTCTTACCAGATGGATCTCATCATCAAAGGTCTTCAATTGAACGACTCAACGACTGCTGCAGAGGATAACAACATTGTGAAACTGATTAAAGATCTCAACGGAAATCATGTCGTCCAGAAATGCATTTTCAAGTTCCCCCCAGAGAAATTTCAGTTCATCATTGATGCCATATGCCTGCATAACAATATTGTTCGTATCTCTACGCACAAACATGGATGCTGTGTTCTACAGAAGCTCTTGAACAACGCGAACTTTGACCAAGTCCTCAAGATCTCTAGAGTCCTTCTATTGTTTTTGGATGAGTTGATAAACGATCAATTTGGGAACTATATTACCCAGTTTCTTTTTGAATTGGACTATCTGAAGAGTTCTTCTGAAATAGATTTCATCGTTGACGAGTTTTTCTCACGGATCTATCCGAACATCATTTCATTGTCTTGTTTGAAGTTCTCCTCCAACGTTGTTGAAAAATTCATCAAGATACTCAAGATCAAGCGCAACTACTTTTATCTCAACGAGATTATGAGAGTGATAAATGCCAACTTTGAGATACTGATAAAGGACAAGTTTGGGAACTATGTCATACAAACTGTGATTGACCAGTTTTACGATGTTTCAGAGCTTAGCATTGAGATGAGCATCTTGGTCAATACTGTCAAGAATTACTTACCTGTTATCAGGGCTGCTCCATATGCTCGAAAGATTCAATTGAAAATTCAGCAACTAGAGTCTCCTTATGTCAACAACGCATACTTCACGCCTCGTGATGCACTCTCTTTACCGGTCAATCCGATTGGATTTCAGGATCAAGTTGAGTTTGTGAGCTCGAATGGGGTCAAGATGAAAGCCACGAACAACTTTAACGGTAACTTTGTTCCTTACAACTCGGGGCTGTACGCTCCGAACGATATGCAATATCAGCAAGCAAATCATTTCGTGTCTGATGCTGATTACTTCAACCAGAACTTCATGAACCGCTCTGATTGAATTAGGATTGTTAGGTGTGAAGGATATTCCCTGCTCATCTTGCAATATCCTTGTTTTATTATGACCTATACCCATCATTCATGTACTTTATGCTGACAATCTACTTCAATTCAATAAATAAGTCGAGCTGTTCTCAATGTCATCGATTTAGCTCAATGGAGTTGGTCGATAGGGTAATCAGTCTTTGAGGATCTCTCCATGTTGCTCCTATTATGTGGCGGCCACCACGATCGTGGTTAGTGATGATTTTGACCGGGTCCGATCCTTTCACGTTGAAAATCTCAATCAAGTCCTTCGTCTGTAACATGAAGTGACCTTTACTGTCGATAGGCGATAACTCTTCCCCAAAGACGTTAACAACTTTCTTCGTGCTTTGATAGTCTTGAACCTCGTTCCCGAAACCATTCCGTATATCGAAGAGCTGAACTTTCGACCCTACGGAAGAACAAACTAAGGAATGTGGGTCTGCAAAGTGTAAACTCGTAATAGACCGAAGTGATTTGGGATGAGAGCCTTTCGTTGGTGGAAGGGAGGCCCTTCTGTCCCAAATTCGTACTTCACCTGATCTGTAGCCGAGGGCAAAGATGTTTGCATCCCGATGAACGATGGACAGTGCGTCTCCATTAGTATTGAACTCCTCCATCGATGGTTCCCCAGTCACTGGAACCGTCCATATGCCATTTGTACCGCACACTGTGAGTAGCTTATTTGCAGGGTTGTAGTCCACTGCATTGAAGCTCTTGTTGTGTATGAGGAAGTTTCTTTTCCCTGTTACCTCCATTTCCTCGTTCAGAAACAAAAACTCAACCTCACTAGGTTCATCCATTGAACCAAACCAAGCCCTCACCACTATGCGATCATCAATCAGTAGCAGTTTCCTTAAAATAGATGTGCTTTTGTTGACTCGGCTCCACACCAAGTCCGGATGTAAGACGCCGTTGTCCCCCTCTTGCAAGTTCAGACAATAAACGTTGGTCAAATCACTAACCAGATACCTGTAAGGGTCCCTCACAGATGTAACCTTAGATAAAGTGGTGGGAAGACTGTACTGAAAGCTTCGTTCCATAGCTAAATTCGATAAAGTGTAATGTTGTTGGTCCTCCAAAACCCGGCCATTAGAGTGTTGCCTTACTTTTGAGGTCAGAGACAGAAAGGTGGGGTACGGTGCCTTCGCTACTTTGGCCTCTCTGTTTTGTAATCTTGCACGCTTGCTACTCCTGAGTTCATCGTCCCTTCGAGCCTTGAGCTGTGTATCACCATACTGATGCTGTGCTGCAGAGTTCTTTTCGATCTTGAAGTATCGCTTTTTGGATGGATCGAAGTAAAATCCTGGGATCTCTGAAACTGTGGACATATCATAGAGTGTATCTCATGCGAAAACACCCCAGTTTAGGACGCTCAAGTATAATGCGAAGAATTGCGATAGGGGTGATGTTACTATTGAAGGATCTTGCGCATGGGCGCGTGCTTACAGAGAAGATGCATCGCGGGGCAAAACAGACCCAATCTGTAAGGGCATTCATACCTCTACGAAGCACGATTAATGAAATAGTCATAGCATGTCATTACGTAGAAAAACACATTGGTGGCGTCGATACTCAGGACTGGTAAGGGCATCTCGTGCCTCAATCAAACGTCTCAAGGAATGAATATAGGCTGAGTAACCTCGATAACTCTTCTAGGTCTTGTTGAAACGCGGGACCTCTGTGAAGATGCTAGGGGAATAGGTATGGCTGGATCCTCATAAGTATGCCCTACCGACCAGTCAGCGGGACAAAAGCTCCTGTTGATAACCAAAGACTGGCCCCTGATCTCCGCTGCCGTCATGGTATTATCTGGAGAACTCGTTTGAGCTTCCACTTCACGACGACACAACGGACAGGATACATTCGACTTCAACCATTCCACGAGGCATGAGCGACCAAAGACATGATCACAAGGCATCTTTACGGGAATATGCTCGGGTTGCTCGGGTTCCTCTTGTTCCTTACATGGTGGGCAAGTGGAGTTGGCAAAGAGTATTTGATACTCTTTGTGGTTCCTCGCAGTCGGATCTGAGGGAAACCAGATCCCCGGATCAGATTCAAGAGGCTTGACCCTCTGTTCCAATGCTTCTTTCCGTCTCCTTTCTTCCAGCTTGAAATCTTTCGTCCTGCTCATCCCTCGCGGTGTATCGAATGGCTCGTAACAAATAGGGCAGCTGCTTTCGGAAGGCTGTAATGTACTTGGGTCCACAATCGTGAGGTGCTTTATCGCATCTTCTGTCGCCCTCTTGGGATTTGTAGTTCTCGTCTGTTGTTGCATAACGTTCTCTATCATGTCTCTCAAGAATGGTGGAATGTTGCTAAAATTGAACACAGGTTCTCCGTTGGCAGCATTACCTCCTGCTCCTATATTTGTTCTGTTGATTGTAACAGAAAACTGTGGAACAGCTGTGCCAAATGCCCCTCTGAAGAGCTCGTCTGGATCACTAGTTGGCACCTGCTCCAAATTGACCCCTTCAGGTGGCACAACTATCGGGATCGGATGAACTTGATTGGGCGCGCCTCTATTGGAGTTTGAGCTGCCTCCATTACCTTGTCCAGCACCATCGGCATCAAGGGATCCACCGTGGTTAGGACTCTGTTGGTTTCGACTCTGAGACATGGCGGCTAAATTCTGGCGCAATCAGTCGCTATCAAAACCTTCTCCTCTGTTTTGTTTGCTGAAGATCTGTAATTTAACTGGTTTCTTCTTGCTTTTCTCGCTGTTGTTGGTGTCGAAAAGGATAAGAGGCGTTGAATGTAATTGGTAATGAGATTGATTAATATTGTGTACCCAGGTACCGACTGATCCCTCAATGGCGATGAGTTCGCGAAAGTCGTTCTAGAAGGATCCACCACTACAGGCTTATTGTTGACGTGATTCACAGTATTGAGGGCTGTAGGCAGTAGTATTTCACATCCTATAAGCGTCTTTCAAAGATACTGTTTCCGTATGTTTTCAACCAATTGTCTTTGCTCTTGTGGTAGTGAGTTGAGCATTTCCGGAGTGAGTTGAAGCACCTGCGCTACCGTGTTAGCCTCATTTGGAGGTAGTAGAGCCAGTTTGGAGCCAATGTGACCTGGCAAGCCCGGCCATCTTGGATCTGGTGGCGACTGATACTGGTTCTGAACCTGCGGCGGTGGAGGCTGTTGTACTGGCACCGGAGCTGTTGCTGCACTTGTTGGCGTCGATACTTGAAGGGCAGCTGTGATAACGCTAGGGTCTATTAATCCCATGAGAAGCAGTGCTTGCGATGCAGCCACAGGAATATCCGGCGATAGATTCAGCGCCTGCAGTGCGGTGTTCAAATTAGTGTTCGCCAGTGTCTTCAGTGTGGCCAGTAGTTCGATCATTTGTGGTGGTGTAAGCCGTTGCAGATTCTGCGAGATTCTGTCCTCCATCATGAAAGCATCTGCAGAGTATTGAGGCAAGTATTGAGTAGCTTTTGCCAGGACCTCGGGTATTGGTATTTCAATCTTCGGTGCCGTCGCAATTGGCAGGGTGCCAGTGTCCATCATCCCCACCATTCCTGATTGCGCTGGTGGGGAGAATGAAGTGCCACCAGCCTGATTATGATTAGGAGGCACTGGAGCCCGCTGTCTCATAAGCTCAGGTAGTTCCACGTAGTATGGCAGCTTATCTCTCGAAAGAGTTAAAATTGGGCGCTCGCTTCTATGAGATCTTACCCCTTCTTTCGACAGTTCCACTCTGAAGTGTCTGTTTGGTCCAATGCTGACCTGTCCCAATAGATCCATGGCTCTCTGTGCCTCAATGGGTTCGCTGTACTCGATAAAGACATAGTTTTTACTCCTCCCCGTGGGGTCAATTCTGACCCTGATATCTACGATTTCGCCACTGCCTGCAACAACACTGCGAACAATCTGGTCGTCCCAGTCCTTTGGAACGTTGCCGAGGTAAACGACACAAGATCCCTCCATCATGGATCCCGAAGCTACCCGCTGCTTCTTTTCGGGTGGCTCAGAGCTGCCACGCGAGGCTCTGAACGAGTAAGCATTTCGTGACATGTTACGTGAAACTTACAGTGTCACAGCTTTACAAAGGTCTTCTTTCCCGTCGTTTGATCAGGACTTCGTTCTTGTTTTGCTCCAACGATTTAAGCTGGACACAACACATTTTTTGCATTTTAAATCCCCAGCTGGCCGCGCGAATTGGCGAGACCGTTCTACGGTTGGTGCTAGCAGCTAGCTCGCAGAAGTGTTCGATCGATACTTAGACTTCCGGCACTTTTAGTGATGACTTCATTAAACATTTTCTAAATGCAGCTTCTAGTAGCACTTTTTCTAAATACTTCAGAGAGTGCCAAAAAATCCCTGTTTGTAGGTCTCCCTGATTTGTAGCACCTGTTCCTTCTGTTCCTGAGGTAGAGTCGCCACAACAGCATCATCCAGCGCCAAAATTTGTTTGATTTGTTCGATTTGTTCAGGCGTTAAGCCATTTGCTGCTTCCTCCTGCTTTTGTTCCGGTACATTTGCCGGAGGAGTTTCCCCCGCTCCTTGATTTTGTAAGAGTATCTGCTGGATGGCTTGAGCATCGACCTTATTCGTGGATAACAGGACTTCAACAATCGCGTATGAGAGCTGTGGACACTGCTGTAAAAGATCCTCCATGAGTACTGGATTTCTATTGCTCATCTTGATTGCATCAGCGATGATCTGCTGGCGACGAGAGTCATCAAGCTGGCTCAACGATTTGGTAACGGCGCTTGAAAAGTTTTCGCCAGGGTTAAGAGCCATTCCAGCAGGAAGTGGTGGCAAAGTGTCCTCTCTTATTCCCTTCGGCCCTGAAGCGCCCATTGACGCTATTGAGCCTTCCCATGAGAAATCACATTTGAGTTGGCGGTTACCAATGGAGTAGTTGTTCAAATTTCGAACAGCGGAGGCTGCAGTCTCCACATCTGTGAATTCAACGAAGGCATAACCTTTTGATTTTCCTGTTTCTTTGTCGAACATCATCTTTAGACTCACAACTGGCCCAATGGACCTGGCGATGTCTGAACAACACGTTAATATGCGAGCTTGACATTTATTCGGGTAACTTACCGAGAACCTGCTCCTCTGTCTGATCATAAGGTATTGAACCTATGTATATAACTTTTCCTGGTTGTCTGTCTGACATTTCCTGCAATAATGCAATGAATTTCTATACTTCAGACAAAGATTCTTGCGTTTCTTACGACTATCAGGTTTAAGCATAAACGCGGCGAGCTCCCATGAGACTTATGCCACAAATCGTTCCTAGCTCACCATAGCGCGGAAGCGATTATTCTCGGTAGGTAACGAAAGTCTGGTCAAGCTTCATAGCCACAGAAAGATCTGTGAGAGGCAATTCTCAATTACCGCTCTGTCCATATCCTTGTACGCCCTCTGAAGTTTAAAACCCGCTGTTTGTAATTGCCTTACCATCTCATCCGTATTTGTTTCAAACCTCAGTTCTAGAAGTTGATAAAAAATGGACGCAAGAGACATCAAGACCCACATTTCAAATTTGGACAAAGCAAAGGATGACAAGACCATTCTGGATATACTCAATATCCTTAAAAAAGATATCAAACCGACAGAACAGCTTTTGAGAGAGACCAAGGTGGGCGTGGCTGTGAACAAACACAAGTCATCAGCTAACAAAGAAATCTCTTCCTTGGTGACCAGAATCATCAAGTACTGGAAGGATGAGGTGACAAAGGAGAAGAAGCTGAAGAGCGGAGTGAAGAAGGCTGTGCCGTCCTCCGCTTCTTCGACGGCACCCGCCCCATCGTCAGCGAAGAGCGAGAACTCCGCTACAAGGGAGAACAAGTTTGTTGCCGACCAACCTCGTAACGACAAGAACGACGGTGTTAATACGTCGATCTATGAGAACAAGACAAGAAACGCGTGTGTGAAGGTGCTCTACAATGCGCTATGCATTGACTCGGAACACCCACCCCATGCGCTCTTGGCCGTCGCCAAAGAAATTGAGTCCGAAGTCTACAAAATGGAAAAAATGGAGACAGGGCCGAAGTACACACAGAAAATCAGAACCCTCACATCGAACTTGAGACAGAAGAGTAACTCCGAACTGAGAAGCAAGATCAACAATGAGGATCTTTCAGCGAAAGAGTTCGTTCGGATGGATCCTAAGGACATGGCACCTGATACTCTTAAGAAGGAATTGGAAGCCATCAAAGCGAAGAATATGCACAATGCTCAGGGTGCTACCCAGGAAAGAGCCGTAACAGATAGATTCACATGTGGCAAGTGCAAGGAGAAGAAGGTGAGTTACTACCAACTGCAAACTAGATCTGCAGATGAGCCTTTGACCACTTTCTGTACGTGTGAAAACTGTGGAAACAGATGGAAGTTTTCCTGAGTGTGACGCTTTAATTTTCATAATACACCAAACAAATAGATCTGTTTAACAAAAATGTGTCACTTATGTGATCACAAGTAGGGGAAATGGATCTCGCGAACTGCGTGCTGCAGATGCGCAACTGATTTCCCAGCCCAAGCAGTTTCTTCAAAAGCTGAAGGTAATTATCCTAACTTCCACATGAGGTCCTCCAGACTACTCAAGATCACTCTCAGCAGGACTTTAGCGATAGTGGCACAAGCGCCTCGTGAGTCGACGTTCGCCTTGAAGGGAAGCAGGTCATTTGCCGCTGAAACTCGAGCGCCACTTCACAGGTCGTACGCCACCGAGAGTACTAATATTGACCCACATTTAGTGGAGCTGATGTACAAGATGCAGACTGCACCAGCTGTAAAGAAGGCGATTGATCAGTTTGAAAACGTACTCAGGGAGAAAGGGTTTGACGGTGGTGCAGACTTCGGAGCGTTCTTTATGCTGATGAAAGACAAGGAGGTGGAGCAAGCGCTACAGGAGATTCTTATTGCAATGGATGATTCCGGGATAAAGATCAACTCGGACATCATCAAGCCTCTCCTAAGCACCATGGCAAGAGGACTTGAGCGGTCCTGAGCCAAATTTGAACTCAAAACGATCGAATTGCCTTACCATGTGCAATGGTACACATAGAGGGGCTCAGTCCTACAAACATTAGCATACATTTTTGCATTGTCCATTATAATACATTATCGTCAGTTTCATTTTCCGTTTGGGCGTATTCAAATAGCATCCATATCATCTTTTCCATAGCAGGCCATCTCTGCCACCAGTAAATGTCTTCAGTGGTATCATATAAAAAGATGCTTTTCATGATGGAGTAAATGTGCTTCTTTGGAGAGATGTTCTGCCCCAGCAATATGACTATGAGAGCGATCAGCAATAGCAAATTCACCAATGGGAGAGCCAACCCTAAAGCGTCAACAGCCTTTCCGGCAAGATCGGTAAATTTGATCTGGATCAACTCTCTTTCGCTGTTTGAGATCTTACGCTTGGCAGACTTGGGTGTTGCAATCGAGGGGGGCTTCAACCCAGTGGCCAGCTTGAGCTTCTCGGAGGATTCGCCTCTCGCTCTTCTAGCAAGCGCCTCTATACTGCCGTCAATCTCTCTGTCGAGCTTTTCGAATTCGTAATCGGTAAAAATGTCACCCCCGTGATTGGCATCAGTCTCCCTGGGTACTGCAAGGGGGGAGCCCAGCGAGGATGACACTTCAAATGCTTTTGTATCGCTCTTCTCATCCACATATTTTACGAAGTCCATCTGAAGTAGATCATCCAAAAACTCCAAGAATATATCTTTTTCGATGCAAAGGTTGGGGTATTTCGATATAAAGGACTTTGCTGTATCCCAATGCGGATCAGGTATCATTATGCTCATCTTCGTTTCGACACGGTCCAGGAAGCTGCGGATATGCCTCGAGTGCACGTAGGAGAAACCCTTGTTGATTTCGAACAGCACATCCTGAATTTTACTCCTTGTCTCCGCCGCGGTCATGTGGCTGTCAATCGATCTTTTCGATTTGCAGGATAATGTCTTCTCACCGCGAGTCGTTAATCTAAGATGTATTAGGCAACAGTTTCAGCAATGTTTAGCTCCTTGCATACTGTCACAGTGCTCGTATTATCGCCTGTGCGATGCCTCTTGATTACAACGGATGGACGTTTGTTGTTGTTTGTCTGCCTTGTTTACGTTTGGCGTGCTCCGCGATTTCCCGATGATCGTAGGGACGGGTCCTCCGAAAGCCTGTGTGCGAAAATTACTCGAAGTGGCTTTTTTGACACAAAGAACTCTGGATTTTACATTATCCCCTTATCGGGCCATTGAGGCCAGCGGTATGCTATGTGTAGTAATTTCGCACCAGCCGTCTGCATGCCCGGATAACAGCCGTGAAGTGGCCGACTCTAGCCGAATCGCCTAGCCATTATCTGAGATGCGGACTACGCCTGGATGCTCCGTTGTCACGTGTGATTTCGAATTCGAGGGGTTGAAGTCCTCATCTGTATTAGCAGACGCAATGTCATGCTCTTTATGGGTCAACTTACCCGATCTGTTAATGAGAAGTCTGTTTGCAGTTACTGCCACCAGCTAATTTGAACTTGAGGACGGTGCAAGAAGCGGGCTACCCCTTGAATTTCGGATAATTGAGTCTGGTTGGCTCTGAGTGTGGCTGTACCAATAGTTGCCGTGCGTACGCGCGGGTGGCGCGGTGGGCTAAGAAGGGCTCAAACGTACAGAGGATGATTTTCAGCGCATGCTATAAAAGACTGCTGGAGAACATTTTCTTATCTGCATCAACAGTGGTCGTCAATTTTGAAAGAACTTAGTCTCTCGGTGGCATCTGTTATCAGCTGATTTCACATTCGATTGGAGGAAAATCAGACTTCACGCAACATGTCCTCATCACAGAAACCCGTTACTCCACTCAAGGAGAGCATTCTCGAGCTGATTGGCAACACCCCTCTCGTTCGCCTCAACAAGATCCCACAGTCGCTCGGTATCAAGCCGCAGGTTCTGGCAAAGGTTGAGCTTTTCAATGCTGGTGGCAGTATCAAGGACCGTATTGCCTTGCGTATGGTAGAACAGGCTGAGAAGGAAGGCAGAATTAAGCCGGGTGACACGCTTTGTGAGCCAACATCTGGTAACACCGGTATTGGTCTTGCCCTTGTTGGTGCCGTGAAGGGATATAGAGTCATTATCACTCTCCCTGAGAAGATGTCTAACGAAAAGGTGTCTGTGCTCAAGGCGCTCGGTGCTGAGATCATCAGAACTCCAACCGAAGCTGCCTGGGACTCTCCGGAGTCGCACATTGGTGTGGCTAAGCGCTTGGAGAAGGAGATTCCAAACTGCCACATTCTTGACCAGTATGGCAACATCAACAACCCCGAGGCTCACTACTACACCACTGGGTACGAGATCTGGAACCAGACCAATGGCAAGATTACCGCGCTGGTCGCTGGTGCCGGTACCGGTGGTACAATCAGCGGTATCTCCAAGTACTTGAAGGAGCAGGACCCAAAGATCACGATCGTGGGCGCTGACCCTGTAGGTTCCATTTTGGCTGTTCCAGCCTCTTTGAATGAGACTGAGGTCACACAGTACAAGGTTGAGGGTATTGGCTACGACTTTGTGCCAGACGTGCTGAAGCAAGACTCTGTCGATGAGTGGTATAAGACCGAGGACCAGGAATCCTTCACTTTGGCTAGAAGACTCATCTCCGAGGAGGGTATTCTTGTTGGTGGTTCTTCTGGTTCAGCAATGGCTGGTGTGGTCAAATACTGCGAGCAGCACCCTGAGCTCACTGAGGATGACACAATTGTTGTTGTATTCCCAGACTCCATCAGATCTTACCTTTCCAAGTTCGCCGATGATGAGTGGATGCAGTCCAATGGCTTTGAGATCGAGACAAAGACCAAGAGCAAGGATGTAACCTCTGACACCATCAAGGACTTGAAGTTGAAGCCGGTTGTTGCCGTTTACACCAACGAGAAGGTTGAGAATGTCATCAAGCTCCTCAAAGACAATGGCTTCGACCAGCTTCCAGTTCTCTCCACAAAGACTGAGAAGCTCGTTGGCCTGATCACACTGAGCAGTCTGCTGAAGTCCGTGTCATCTGGCAAGCTCTCTGGATCTTCTGAAATTGAAACGTCGATGATTGACTTTAGAAGACTCAACAACTTCGACGACGTCAGTTTGTTCAACGAGAACAAATCTTCCAAGAAGAAGTTTTTGCAGTTCACTGAGGCCACTAAACTCAGTGAGCTGAACCAGTTCTTTGAGAAGAACGCTTGTGCCATCGTGACAGACAAGGACTTGAAACCAATTCACGTCGTGACAAAGGTGGACCTTTTGGATTACTTCTTGGCTAAGAAGCTCTAGCATAATTCAACTCTAATGCCCTAGATGATAGATCGTTTATTTTATTCGTAAGCTGTAGCTACTGTTCGTCTCCTTCAGGACTTTAGCAGGTTTCTGGTGAACAGTGGAATCGAGTGTGCGTTTTTGTTTTCCTTAAGATTGTTCGGGTGGAAGCTGCTCCTTACTGGCAAGAACGTGTCCAGCAGTATGTTCTGCAGTAATGAGAAGAAGTTTGACGATATCCAGTAGAGTGTTAGAGCGGCTGGCGCTTGCATCGCTACCGCCATTAAGAAGACGGAACCGAATCTTGCCATGTTTAGTATCGACTCTTGCGGTGTGATCCTCTTTGAACGTGAGACTGACGTTCTCGTTAGCTGAAATGCGGCGTAATTCCACTCCACATTTGTAATCATTAGAGCCCCAAGAGCTATGGGCAAGATGCCAGTGGGATCGGCCACAGACAAGTCCGTAACGAAACCAAAGCCTTCGATTGTCAATGCCGGATCCATTGGAGCGGATGAGACATCCGTAAAGCCACTGAGCTCTCTGAAGGTTGCACTGAGCGCTATCCAGACCGGCAGTTGTATCACAGGGAGTAGGAAGTTCTTCCACATTTGACAACTGTGGTCTTTGAATAGCTGTTTTTGTCTTTTCCTTCTCTCCTTTGCTGTAAGAACAACTATCTGCTCGTAAGAAAGGGCCGACGCTGCACCCTTGATGTGCTCCGATACTGCAGATGAAGTTTTAGACTCTTTCGTCTTGGACTCGACGGCCCTTTGTGCCAGTTTTAGTCTAAGTACTGGTCCCATTGCACCGATAATTGGTCTTAGGCCAGCCTGTACTTGAAGTCTCTTTCTCTGCATGATTGCCAAAGGAAGAGTTACAAGCGTTCGCACTGTCAAAGTCAGACCTGGTATGAAAAGCCACCAGGGTAGCCCAGATGAGACTTTGATGATTTCCATTGTAGAGGTCATCGCGTTCAATATCTCCGCTGGAGAGGTTGAGAGTTGGCGATGTGGCATAGCCAATCGGGAATAGGGCACTTTCTGAACACCAGAGCTCAGCCTCGTCCTTACTCGAAGCATTTTTGGACGAGTCTGAAGTGTGGAGATGTGCGGAAGGTGACTATGGACCGGTTTTTTTTTCCATATGCGACTTTTCGAGGTCTCCAGAGCACAAGAAGCGCCATTGCCTTTTGACTCTCCGTTAGACACCTCACTACAAACTGAAGCTCGGATCTTATACTACCACTCGAGTTCTTCCGTGGATTCACATTGTTGGCCCTAACCCTGGTGCTGTGTACGCGACGCCAGTGAGTAGCTCTCGCAGATTACATTTCTTCTTTTAGCATAAACAACATGATTATATTTGGAACAACATGACCCGCTGGAGATTCTCTTCCTATTTCTTGGGATACTCCATCATTTCCCTGTCTCAATCCCCTTCCTGGCTCACGGAGCGGGATTCTGTAACCGCCGATTCCCCCGCCAATGCTTGTCTGTAATCAGTCGAGCGCTGTACCATCCCTTGGTCTGTACTGATGTGGTAACGTCTCAATGATATCCTGTGGGAGTCTTCCTTGTACCTTCACGGCGTACAGGCCTGGAATGTAGTTGCTGACTCTGAGCCACTTGGCAACCCACGACTTCTCTGGCTCACCGATGGCAACGAGGCCTTCAAAGGTCGGCGATGTTGTAGAGAGTCCTATATCGAGGATCTCAACACAGTTTGGGCAGCCCTCATCTTGGAATCTCTGGAACTGGTTAGTGTGGGTCTTTTGATAGCTTGCAGGGTCCGGTCGGAGCCCCTCAATTACGTACCTTTGACGTTTCAACAATGCCGCAAAGCATACATGCCCTCTGTGTGCTCATCTGTGGCTTGCTCTATCGACAGGTTCTCGGTGTAGTGTCTGTGAGCCTCTCGTCCTGTCGTGAACGTTGAGCATGAGGCCCTCGTCTTTTCTTGGTGTCTGGGTGTTGTGCTTACATAATATGGGCGCGTGGTGTTGGTGAGAACATAGAAAGTAGCATAAAGCGAATTTTCGCATAGTTAAGGAGCAGGCATCACGTGATCATCTGAAAATTTAAGTGTACCTACCAATTTTATATCTTTCGACTATACGTATTAACAA